>SNQJ01S0044866.1:104753-146793 GCA_010110895.2 Picea sitchensis
TTAAATTTATTCATTGTGACATATAAACTGATGGGTACTGGGCTTATCCTCATTACAGTATGAGGGTGATTCCTAGTGCTAACATAAGTGGCGTCGTTGTTGGGGAAGTATTTGAGCAGATTGAAGAGCTCCCTAGGAAGAACAACATAGATCCAACTCTTGATGGTAGACAAGAGAGGGATGCATAAATTGACTGTAATCATATACCCAATGACTCCACATCAGAGACTGCACTGGGGAGGATCCTATTGACAGAAAGATGAAGGGAATGACTAGGTATCATCTTATGAGATTTCTTCGTGAACTTGTGTTGTTCTTTATCATCTCATTTTTGTTTTTCCCTTCCAATATAAAGATGATCATATTTTTCTTTGTTTATTCGGTTGATCACCAACCTTCCTTTATATATCCATCCTTGGAAGAAGCAGACTTGTTTTCTGCCTGTGTTGTAGATGCTGATATTTTATCCTTAGCTCAACCTACTCATAAAGATGAGCTTCATATTGAAACCCCTCCTGAACTCAATCACCCTTGCAGCCATGGGGAGGTTGAAACTGATCCACAACCTCCTCAAATCTCATCACATCCTGTTGTTACTGTTGATCCTTTCCATCAGTGTGTTAAGCCTCATATTCAACCCACTAGTTTTCAAACTAGAATTAGAGACAAGATGTTTAAACCTTTAAATCTTCCATATCATGTTCATCCTTATCCTCATGATTTCTTTAAGTACTTTCCTCATTTTTTTGAAGAGAATCATGTTACAGCTGAGAGTCATGTGGAGGATTTCAAGAATTTTATTGATCAGTTTGGATAGTTCATGAGGATGTTACCATGAGGTTGTTTTCCAAATCCTTGTTAGGAGATGCTACTGTATGGTTTAAGGGTTTGGGAGATGACTCCATTGGTTCTTGGGTTGATCTTTACAATGATTTTTTAAGGTGGTGGGGTGAGAACAAGTCCCTTGATCAGTACTGGGATGAATTTAATGCCTTGAGGAGAGGGGAAGATGAAGCCTTGGTTGTCTTCAACAGGAGGTTTTACAATGTTTATCATAGTATGCCTGTAGAGATCATACCCACAAAGACTGCTGCCATGGTGTACTATGTCATGGCTCAACATTCAGAGCTTGTCCTTCTCCTAAGAGAAAGGAAATCTACATCTTTATCACAGTTATTCATGGATGCCGAGGAAGTAGAGGAGAACATCCGAGCTTGTGGTAGGATTCAAAGTCAGTATCATCTCGACTCTGAACGTAAGGAATTTTTTACCTGTTGTCCCTATGAAGAAAAGACCGTGGATAATTTTGTCTTTGATGCAGGTATCCATGAGCATCCCTATCTTGATGAAAATCATGTGTATGAAAAGCTAGAAGCAACAGTTACTACTGTTCTTGAAATGGATATTTTTAACAGTTATATTCTTGATGAAATTGTTGTTTTAAAGGTTGATCATAGACATGAAAGGCATCCCATTTTTGATGGATATTCTAGTGATGATGAGCAACAAGCTTATCTTATATTTGATCACTATGAAGACAGTAAGGATGATGCAGAAGTTGTCCTTGTCACAAAAGACACAACTCGAGAGTTTGACTAGGAGCAATAGAGCCCTGCATCACAATTTGTTGACCTTGGGAGAAACCAACCTATATATGAAAGATACAAATCAGATTCTGAGTTGGATATGTAGGATTTCCCAGAACATACTGGAAAGTCCCATCCTCTGTTCATTGAAGAAAAGTATTATGAGGAAATCAACCATCATGGGCCTGTAGAAGACGTTGAGCAACAGATCGAAGAGCAAAGATTTCCCACGGGTCTTGTTTATGATGATTATGAATTTGACCCTTGGGAGAGCCATGAAGAAGAAAAGGAGCAGTTTATCTCTTGTCCAGAGCCTGTAAGTGAGAAGCCATCATCTGAAGTTAGTCATTCTGCATCAGTTTCTCATCCACCTGTGCCTACCAGAGATATTCAGTCATGTGTGAGCAACTATATGACATAGCAGGTTGCCTGTTATAAATTTTTTGGAGTTTTCCGCTTGGCCTATGAGCCCGTGAAGGAATACATGGAGTTGTATTTCCTTCATGTTTTGAAGCCGCTCAGCTTTATCCTAACCTTAACATTAGGAGGAAAGCTGAAGGATGTAACCTCTCTGCTGTCATGGTTGCATCATCTGTTACTAATCACGAACATAGTGAAGGAGCTTCCAGTTAGGAAATTACTTGAATGGCTATGGTGGAAGTTTTCTTTCACCTAGCACTATGTAAAAAATCAATTAGTATAGGAATGCACATAAATAAGCTCCTTCTGAGCCCATGTATTTTGCTTTTGTTTTTTAGGATAGTGTGTTTGTCGGCCTTTAATCCTCAGCAGGATGTTTTTTTAGCATGACTCCATAGCCCAATGCAAAAGGCGACTGGAACTACTTGTTCTTGGCAGATCACAAAGAGCATGCCATCCCTTGTGGAGCCAAATGTTATCACATATAGTTTTCAAGGGTAGCAAGTTGTCCAAGTTTGTGGTCTACACAGGAAGCGTCCGAGCACAATATGTAGAGCATCTCATTTCGGGCTTAAAATACAAACAAGCAGGTTGAATTTTGTAAGTGGTGGAGATTCCAGGAGAATTCTAGATTAATGCCCCCCGGGTATTAGGGATTTCAAAATTTCATGAAGTATAGCGCCATGAGAAAGGTCGAAGCCCGAAGCCCCAAAGCAGATCTCGATCGTCGATTAAAAAATGGAAGATCTGATCCATTGATCCGAAGAGGGTATATTTGAGCCGTTGAGCGTAAGTCCTCGCCCATGATAACAATATCGACGACCACAGTCCATTGTGGGGATGCGACATGCTCGTATGATAGTTTTCATGAGCGGTCCTGTAATTGAAGCCGTGGTTTGGGAAAGTAATACATGGAAAAAGGTGGTGGATAGCGGGCTCAAAAGCTGTGTGAAACCAAACCACCTTTGAGCGTCCCCGCAATCGTGTGTTTATATAGTGTCTTATCCGAGAGCAGCGTGTGGCCTCCCCCTGGGCATTAAGCCACGCTTCAATCCCGAGAAAAGGAAGTTAATGAAGTGAGGCAGCAATTGAAAATTACGTCTCACCACATAAATGGAAAGCCAGAAAACACTGTTAGAGTAGAGCTTGCCTTTGAGAGGGGAAGGCATGCGCAGAGGAGACTGCATGCACAGTCTGACCGAGAAGACATGTATGGCATTGGACAAGAAGCTTGAGCATGCCTCTGTTGTTAGTGGCAAATATGTTTTGAGTATATAGGAGTCATTTTGATATTTTGTAATGGTCGATGGTTGAGCTACACTCGTGTATTGTAAACTTTTGATGAAGCTTCTGGTTTTCTGGTTATGTAATAGGATTTGAGACTTATGGTTTAATCTAAGTCAACTTCTTTTCCATCTTGTTTACCTCTAATGTTGGAGTGTCCATGATTGAATGATTCACATGGATTGTTATGGCCGTATTGTGATGTAGGTTTCATTGCAGTTCTATTTTAATGTTCTCCGACCTTTTCTGAACTTTGAATCCAAGAGGATCTTGTTTTATGAGTTGTTCCTCCTTAGGTTGCTGGAATACCGGATGTCCATAGCATGCCTATACATTCTTATCTCTATTTATTCTTCCTACTCACCCTTACTTCAACTTACTGACTTAAGTTAATCAAGATCTCACCTGCTTGTGCAAGCTGGTCGATTTTTCTGAGTTAGAATGATATTATCTTGAATCTGCACCCATTCGACCCCCTTTAAATTTATCCATTGACATATAAAATGATGGGTACTGGGCTTATCCTCATTATATTCTGAGGGTGATTCCTAGTGCTAACAGGACCAATATTGTAAAGTAGTCCACATAGACCATTTGATTCATTTTTCAGTAATACAGTGTGATCATTGCAGGATTCTTGTGACAGATTTCATTGGTGAAGTGTATCTCTTCTTTGTAAATCTGTTTTTCTGTTATCACAAATACTTCCTACCTTCTGAATTGTTCTGAGAAGATTAAGAGAAGAATTTGTTTTAATGTACCCTTTGTCTCTAGCTTGGAATAGTTTTTATGTTTTCCACTGAAGATTGAAAACAAAATTCTTGATTGCTCTGTTTTTTATTTGATTTCTAGACCTTTTCATCTCCTCCATGCATTAAATTCATGAATATATAGTGGATTTTCCTACCTTTCCCTGCAATACTAGGCTTTCATGACCTAGTTTTGATCCATTCTGAACCGTGACTCCATTGCCCAATGGCCTATTTTATCTGATCCAACCAAACCATTTAAAAAACCAAACCATGTACTCTTATAAATAGCCTAACATCCAATCCAAACAAAGCTAAATCAGACAGAGAGAGTCCTCTCTGAGTCTTGGAGGGATATATCCAGGACTCCAAGTGGTTTGATGTTACCTCTGTGATTGCCTCCACAGCCTTGGGTAAATTATAGAGTGCTAACAAGGACATCATCACTGAGGAATACACTTGCGAGGAGAAAGAAACATGATATGGGTTACTCATGTGAGGATATATGTTTCCCCCAAACGAAGGAAATTCGTGCGAGGGGTTTCCCATACTATAAAATTGACTCCCCCCTGATGAAACAACAGAGGTTAGAGGGAGGTTTTCCATGAGAAAATCATTTGTAGGAATAGAAATTATGGAAGAAGGATGGATGGATGGGATATAAGAAGGTGAAGGACCACCCATTTGAGCACTCCACCCTGGAAAATTGTAGCTAGGATTGGGTCCATAGGAAGGAGGATTCCAACCTCCTACAGTGGGATTTGGTTGAGGGATATGACCTCCACCAAACGAGAAAGGGGTATAAGGAGGAATTGTGCCCCCAAACCCAAATCTAGGATTCACATTAGACTTTGAAACAAAGGATGACAAGTGCGAAGTCATGTCTAGCATACCAAAAGAGAAAGGATTAGAGGCCCGAGGCATTGACTGAGTACTATGATTAATTGTACCACTTAGAAATAGAAAAGGATTCATCCCCATGGAATGAGAAGAGACCATGGGATGAGTAGCATTAAGAGAGGGAGTCTCTGGGATCCAAAAAAACGACGAAGAGGAAGTCGAGGGGACTCCACTAATCATAGCGGAGGCTAGATTCGAAGGGTTTCTTGACACATTCATATTTGAATCAGTACTCATGGTAGGATGATCGTGAGTTTGGGCAGTGGAGATATATGTAACATGTTTATTAACTCTATACCTTTTAGGAGGAGGTGTTAATAACACACAAAACTGTGGTACTTGACTCAAAATAAAACGATACCGATGAGGAGGGTGGTCTTTCTCCACAATGACTCATAACTCACAATGCAAAACAAAATCCTAAGATCGCCTAATAATAAAAGAGCACACTCCTAAATAAAACTAAAGGCTAATGCACACAAACATGATATGATGGATGAAGGGACCTCCCAAACTAAAGAAGGTATGCCTCTCCCAAGAGGTGATGAGACTCCCAAAACATAGAGTGAAGGTAACATAATTACTTATAAGAACCCTCGTGGGCTTCACAACGCAATCGATCAGATTCCTCCAGAAAAAAAATCCTCCATAAAGTCTGTGTGTTGTCTAATCCCTATCTGACTTAGGGTACCTACAGAATAACCCCTGCAAGAAGCCTATGTGGGTACCTAGGTCAAGCAAATATATTCACCACAATAGGGTATAAAATCTCAAAAATCTGAAAAGCACCTCCTCTCAAGGAGGTAAAGGCACTAGCGAAACCCCTAGATACGAATAGAACCCCAGAAATATCTCTAACGCTAGGAAGGTATTAGAGGGCTATCTCTACAACCAACTTAGCATGACCTCGTTCTTAACTCCGGTGTGAGCGGAGCCTCCCGACGACACTAATTACACAATGGGTTTCACCACTCCCTGGTCAGACACATACGTTGAGTTTTTAGCCTTGGAGAAGTTTACTGATAAAATCCTATTCCAAGGCTCTATGTCCTACACTTGTTTGTGTACCCTCAAAAATAAAATCATTTCTAATAAATTTTAATTATTCAACATTAATTTTAGTGGCTTCTGCTTACTCAAGAGGTACGATCATGAAACTGATGGAATTATGACTCAACATATATAAAAAATAAGAAAATATAAAAACATTGCTAAGTACTAATCTTGATTTTCAAAGAAATGGTATGCTTCTAAATGTTTTTCTCAGGATGCAATATCTTCAACTTCAATGAAGTGCAATCTTTCCTAACATGCCAAAACTAATTTAATACAGACAAAAGTGCAGATGCTCTAAATAAAATGCATTTTTTTTTTGTATTTTCAATATGATGAAATAAAAATGCAAGGAATGAATAAACAACCTCTTAGGAAGACCCTACTGCAAGCACACATAGACAAGCCAAGTAGGAAACCAATAAGTGACTACCCATACTAGAATGCAAGGATAACAACCAAGAAAAATGACAATAAATGAGTTCACCCAAAAAATTCACCAATGAAGTAGATTCCTATCATTTTGTAGGCACTCAACAGTCAAAACATGGACCCTGCAAGAAGTCTCATCAACCATCAAACACTAAAATTAGCCAAAACATATTATAAAATAGTGTACATGACTGTTCAGGGAACAAAAGCATATGTATGCGCCCCAAAGACAAAAATCACACGTATGTACGCGACTGTCAAGGGTAAACCAACGCATTCCAAAGAAGACACTGCCTAGGCAAGGGTTAGGCCAAGAAACTCAGATACAAAGAAAAATAGAGGCTGTCAAGAAATAGGTGACATGAAAACTTAGGCAAACAAAGAGCAATAAAGGAGAAAAATCACCCAATACCCCAAAAGGGAGATCCTCCCTAATGGAGTCACCAATTTTGCTACGACGAAAATCTCTCTATGGCTAGGGGTAAACCACAACAGACGGAACAACACCTATAAATCAACTCTAGTCTCAAGTATGCTAGATAAATATAAATACTGACAAGAGAAGGATAGAATCCTACCTCATCCGGATGTCCAAAGAAGACTACGATTTATCTCATGATCTAATGCTTGATACCTGCAACTTGTCCTCAACATCCAACATACACAAGCATATGGAAATTATATAGAGCGTTAGCATATAAAATAGAATAATCCATTAACATGTATAACAAATATTCCCGTGGAAAGTAATACAATTATTTGTGACATATAATTGAACGAGAAAAGAGTATTTCTATTAATGTAATCAACATAAGTACATAGGTGACAAAATTTTGTAATGACATGTATTGGAACCGAGAAACTAAGTCCCTCTAGCTAGATTTTCACCAATTCAATCCTCCACAAAGGAAAGCTCACAAGTAGTAGGAGTAATTGAGTTCCTCCTTCTCAATATAGGAAGAGCTTGGGGGATGAACACACAAGAAGTACAGACTTTCAAGGACAAAGGGATGCAGACTCAATATGAGGTGAAATTTCTCTAGAGTGTCTTTGCTCTCAATGATGAATACTTCAAGGCTAGTATATGGATCAATTTATAGTATTCAAATGGTTTTCAAGGGTCGAGTCAGAGAGTTTCCAATATATGGAAGGTCAAGGATCATGGATCTCATGACTTGGCATGGAAACTCGACATATTTTTTAATTTTTGAGCACAAAACACGATGTATAGGGGATCTAATGGAGAAATATGCTTATATGTGTGTTGTCTAATTGTGGCCTACGTATATGTACACAAATTTAAATTTTTTACTCTGGAATGACAAAAAAGGGAATTTGAGTCTGTAGAGGGAAAGTGAAGGCCATCAAAGCAAGATGCATGGAGTGTGGAAAATTTTCTATAACAGGCAAGATCTATGGGAGTTTTAAGGCCCCATATATCTTTCCCAAGTATGTTCCCGATAGGTTGATAGCCAGAGAGGTCTCTTACCAAACAATAGGGATAGGGATAACCTCATTCCTCTCAACTAATAAAAAGAAACTCTGGCCCAAATTCCCACTGAGAATAGAGAGATATGCATTATCCAATGGTCCTCATGATAGAAAGGAGGTAGAATCCCTACAAGATATATTTCTATGTACAAAGGGACCAAAAGGACATGAACCAAAATATGTGGTAATTGAACATGTCAAAGTTGTCGGACTAACCCACCCTATAATTCATGAAGTGAATTGTGTAGAAGAATATTCAAAGGGGATTTATTCTTTGAATAGGTACTAAGCATGTTGTTAGATGAGCCAACAAAGGAAAAAATTAAAAGGGAAGAAGCGGAGAAAAGAAAAATATCTAAAGAACAGTTCTCGCTGCTTCTAAATAAGGACATAGAAAAGATAGAAGCAAAGGAAGAGGAAGAAAAGAGAAAATAAGAGATAGAATCGAAGAAGAAAAAGGAACAAGATGAATCCAGAAGAAATAAATATGAAGACAATAAAAAACTCAAACTATATGAGAAGAAGAAGAGAGATGAAGCCTTAAGGAAAATTGCAGAAGAAAAGAAGAAAAATGTTGAAAAGGAAGCAAAGGCACAATAAGTTGTATAATGAAAGAAGGAAAAATAGGAAGAATAAAAAAAGAGGTTGGTTACAAAAGAAGAATAGAAGATAAACAAAGAGGAAGAAGAAAAACAAAAGGTTGTCGAGGTCGAGAAAAGAAAGAAAGTTGAAGAAGAAGTAGAAAGAGAAAGGAAAAGGAAATTAGACGACTCTAAAAATGGTACATCAAGCCCAAATGTTGGTATAGTTAACACACCCTTTCAAGAGTGTACCCATCTAATCACAATACCATAAAATTTCTCTTATTCCTGTCAGGTGATAGAATTGAAAGAAGTTGTAGTAGTAGTTGGTGAATACTATTACAATAAAAAGAATAAAGGAATCGAGAAGAGATCAAATAAAATAAAGAGGGGAGAGACAACCCTCAAACATAGGTCTTCTAAAAGGTCCATTGAATGGAAAGCAGGCTCATAACCCAAAGACAATGCTTTCCAAATTTCTTCAACTCTAAATGCATTTGCAGGAGCAAATGCCATGTCATTATATGAACTAGTTGTTGCATTAGATACTTGTTGATGTTTAGATTGGTCACAATCCCAACAACAACCTCACAAGGATAAAATCACCCTGCGTTTTTATAGAGGTGGTACTCCTCTATAATTGTCCAAAATATGTAGCTTGATTTTCTTGGATTGAACTTTCAACTAGGAGATTGCTAAACAACAAACCCCAAATATTTATTGCTTTAGTTTATGTATAGAATGGTTCTTGATAACCAAATTGCTCTTTATGTGCAACATTTGCTCAGAGATAAACCAATTAGCTCTTTGACAATAAAAATATAAAGGAAGGATTCAATATCAAAATAAATATGTGCTCAGATTCATTATTACAACCCTTTGAAACATATGCAAACAAAAGATGCAAACATATTTTTTCACAGGAAAAGAGTGAAATGGTGTTGATCATCTCATAGAACTTTAAATGAGTTATGCATTCAAAACTGAAAAATAATTTGATGGCTATACTCCAAAAATCTCATGCTAAGAAATCCCAAGGTCTGAGAAATCATTAAAGTTACACCCCGAATTATTTCTCTGTGGATTTTCATAAAATATATTAACAAATACAAAGCATTTCAACAAACCAAATGACTAATGCTCATAAATAAATCTTGCCAAATGCAAGGACTAAACCTCCATGAATCATTTAGACAATCCCAGATTACATTTATAAGTCACATATATGGATATAAAGTACTCCATGATCTTTTTTAGAGAAAGATTCTTGGAATAATAAAATAAATACACTCAAAAATCTCAACTTTGTGCTTAGTTAAGAAATACAAGCATAAAGCCTTGAGAAAAATAGTGTAGAAGAAGAAGAAGAAGAAGAAGAAGAAGAAGAAGAAACATGGAGATCTTTATTTGTTGATCAGATACTTGGATGCATGTTGATGGCTGAAAACACTATCTTGATGATATAAACCTTTGATAATCACAACTTCTTTGATGATGCTCCCTTCTTTTAAAACTGTTCCCAATGCTTTCTTGAAATGCTTTGTCCAAGTAGTTAGGATTATGTTCTTCTTGAAGTTTCCACATGCTTCATTTTTGGAGTAAATAAATTTAATTATTATGCTTTATTAAATTCTCATTAATGAACTTAGGTCATTGGAATTTGTGCCTCCAAGTGGGACCCACTTAATCCTTAAATAAAATGTTACTTCATAAACGTTTATTTCCACAATTTAAAACCAACTATCTAAAACAAAGTGGACTGTATTTTAATTTTTTGAGAATTATAGTTGACTTCTAAGCTATGGAAACCATTTTATAAGTATTCTACATCATTCTAGATTTCCAATGAGTCTTCTTGAGAGAATGTTGGAGTTCTGCACCTCAACTTATAACCTATAGAAGTCAAGGTTCCAAACAAATTTCTTAGCAAGTCATCAAAAGTGAGTTGGTTGATATTTTAATTTTTGGAAGAATTATAGCCAAATTCAGCCATTGAAACCCATCCCATTGTCTTCCTCATCAAATTAACTTTCCAACGAGGAATCACTTGCCCCAAATGGACATCTAGATTATGATTTATAAGCTCC
Organism: Picea sitchensis; assembly: GCA_010110895.2. Lineage (NCBI taxonomy): Eukaryota > Viridiplantae > Streptophyta > Pinopsida > Pinales > Pinaceae > Picea > Picea sitchensis. The sequence goes on from SNQJ01S0044866.1 coordinate 115,337, forward strand.
GAAAGATCATTGCTCAAAATTCATTGATGTAGTTCGTGGATCAACCTCAGCCTTTGATTTAATGCCTCCTCTTTAGCTCCACATTCATTGTGGTGGATGAAGAATTGGTGTTTATAATGTAAATACCTTTCATATAATTTATGTGAAATAAAGGAACTTATGGTGGTCATATTGTAGCTCTTTGTGTTCCTTAGAAAAATTCATATCTTGGTAATATTTTGGTCGCCCAGTCAACCTATGAATGTTTGACACATCACATCCAATCACCACCCAGTCACCTACCACATGTCACTTGAAGATGTGCGCAAAATAACTTAGGATAAGAGAAATAATATTAAAATAAATAAGGAGTTTGCGAGGTTACGTGAATGCAGAGGTAGGTAAGGTGGTAATTAATGGTAAAAAAATGTCATGAAAATGTCTAAGTATAAAGACTAAGTATAAAAGGTCGCAGGGTCATGAACAATCATGATGGCAAGACAAAGGGGTTGGAGAGTGTGGCGGTTTGGTGGGGTTGTGGTAAGAGTCTTAAGAATCACTGTAGATCCGCAATACGACTTAATAAGAATGAGTTGTAAAAACTTCTAAGTGTTGAGTAGTGGATTAAGATCGTGAGGAGAGAGGTATTGTATAAGGGAGAGTCATACAAATCACCGACCTGCGGATTTATGGAGGTAAGACTTGGTAAAAAGAGTTGTAAAAAATTATCAGTGTTGAGTAGTCTAGTTGTAAAACAATTCTAAGTAAAAAACCAGTGAACCCACGGTAATTCATCATAAATTCTACTAAGTTTAGGGGAGTAAGTAACGTGAAATATGGAAAATAAATATGCAAGGAAATAGTGAATATGGAAATGAAAAGGAAAATGAATATGGGAAATGAAAAATGAAAAATAAGAAGAAAATGGAAAATGGAAAAAGAAAATGAAAATGAAATAAAAGGAAAGAAATGGAATATGAAAAATGAACATAGGAATGGCTAAGTATGGTGAATGTAGAAATGGTTAATTATGGAAAGGAGAGTAAGGAATGAAAGAGATAAAAATGGCTAAGTCTGAAATATGGAGTATGGAGAGTAGAGTGGAGGAGGGAAAAATGGTTAAGTATGGAGAGGAGAGTAAGGAATGAAAAAGAGAAAAATGGCTAAGTGTGAGAAGAGAAGTGAAGAGAATATGAGAGTAATGAGAGAAATGACTAAGTACTAAGGACTAAGTATTGCACATGGAAGAAGAGGAGCACAACACTTAAAAAAATTCCTCATCCATTCTTCAAATCTCTTCTTCAATCTCTGTGTGAGGCGATTGGACAAAATTATGAGTATCTCGGGCATACAAACTCAGATTTTGATTATGAAAAATGCATGACAAAGTTGAGACTGAGGAATACACTATGAACCTATGATCGTTCAAAATTTCCTTCTTCTAATATAATTTTTTTTTAATTCAAAAGAGTGGAAAATCGAGGTGACTAAATTTTCGATCAACAATTGGCTCCAACTACGGGATAGTGATCCCCTGTGGGTTGATGAGAACACCCGAATTATACTAGATGCCTTCTCCATTAGGCTATGGAGTCATCTTCAAGAATTATATCCATCTAGCAACTGATTTATTATGCAAAACTTTAACTGAAGGAAAACAACATGTACAAAGAAGATCTACCTACCCTAACCTACTTGGAGGAAAGGGACACTTTTCAAGTGTAAGTAGATTTCCAATGGAGCCATTCAAGAATCCAACTGATCTTTAGAATGAACTCCATAATTGGGGAACATATCAAGGCTTCTATTAAGGAACCAAGAGCTTGCCCAAAGTGTACTGAAGTAAAATTGAGCCAGATGTGGCAAAATTATGATGCCATTATTTTTACAACAATGCTTTAGAACCATGATTCAATAAAAAAAACTCTCGGTTGCTCACGAGTGCTACAATATTTAGTTTGATGAGAAGTTCCCATTTGAAAAAAAAAAACATCTTTCTCCTTATTCCGAACCACATCCAAGATTATTGATTCATTGGCAATTTCTTGAAAGCATTCTTCCTTCATGCAATGGAAATCTTTCCCATCATTGTTCTCAAGATTAATTTATTTCTCCAATTCTTCTTGCTACCAATTTTCTTGTGATTTTTCATCATCAAGACACTGCCATTGCAAAAATATTGCAACATTTTCCACATGAACATGTTGGTTGAAATCTTGTTGTACATTTGGTGGAGACTCTTCAATTTCATTCTCGAACTTGCTTCCTGAAATATCTTGATATGGAGTATATGCACAAATTTAATCTTGGATTTGAGAATTTTCATTTTCATTTTCAGTTTCGTAGCATGATTTGATTCAGAACAATTTTCCAATATTTGATTTGATTTTTCTTCCAAATCACTTACTTCATTGTCTTGCATCGATATGGGAGAGGGTGGGTGGGAAACAACATTGAAAGCATCAGAAAGGGCATATGAGTGCATTCTTGGGATGACTTTTTTTGCAATTGAAGTTTCCAACACATCCCAACTAGTAATGGTCCCATACAACAATAAAAATAACCATTCATGAGCATTTCCATGAATATTTTGTGCAAATAATCGACATGTAACATTATCTTCAATGATATTGAAATCATCACATGTGCTTTTGAAATTAAGCAAATGTTTCTTTGTTAGGGACCTAACCTCCCTAACCCCTCACATAGGTAGAATAATATGTTTCCATGTAATAAAGGCCAATATTAATAAGGCCTATCAATAAGGAAGCATAAGTCAAATGTAAGAAGACCTAATAGAAGCTTCTGATTCTAGAAGGATCTTCCTCTAGATTGTTCTTTTGGATAGAAATATTTAGTATAAATAGGAGTAGATGGTATGATAAGTTTTGTCTTGGATATTATTGTAATAGAGCTCTGCTCTGCTGGAGGTTGCCCCCTCAAAGAGGCAAGTTAACATTTTTGTCAAGGTTCTCTTTCTGGTGTTATTCTAGTATTATTATGGTATTGTTCTGGTTATATCATTGTGTTCTGCCATTTCTAGATAAAATATTTATGTTTTGCATACTATTTTATATCTGGAATACTACAAGTGGTATCAGAGCACTTTCCTTGGAAGAAAATTGTGGGTTAATTTTTTTCCAGGACAGAGACGTATTCTAGTGTCTTAAAGCTACATAGATATGTTGTTATGCATATAAACCCGTTATCGGGGAGTCATACACGTAGGAAATACAAGTGATACTCAAGCACATATTTGTTGGCCACCCTTGTAACCCCTGTTGGTACCCCTTCGAGTGGTAGCACATCAGACAACACCTGTATATGGATCAAGCTAGATCTCCCGGAGCCCTCCATAGATAAACTAATCGACCGCCTGATTGATATAGTGCCACTGAGAACAACACTTGGGAATATACTCTATATTACCTAGGTAGTCAGGTAGTACGGCTAAGGGCATGGTCTAGCCTCCTTAGTTGGTTCCCTGAGATATTGGGCCGAGTACTACTGTTGGACTCCACACGTATATCATAGAAATATAGAATAGGGAAAACCCTTGTCTATAGACACCTTGCATACCCTAACCCTTGGGACGAAAATAAAAACAGAATAGACAAGAGATATTTTCGTGCAACTATGCCTCATGCATTCGAGTTGCGAAATTACTACACATTTCTTCCTGTTAAGAATTTGGGCATTTCAACACTGCAATATTCTTCAGATCGGAGTATAACTCCGTAGGAGTTAAAAAAAAAAAAAGTCTGGATCCTGTTGGTACCATTATTTGAGCCCTATCGCATTGGATTTCTCTCTTTTCCATTATTGCAGTCATAGCTATCATTTTTAACAACACTTTTTTATTTATATTTTATTTATTTATTATTATTTTTTCAGTGGACCTGACCCCCTTCCAACACCCTTATTTGGGCCTTACCCCACTGGATTCCCCTCGTCACCCTGATCGTCGTGATACACTTCACCCATAACCAATTTTTTGTGTGCTCCCACACGTCCCTTTTCGTTTTCCCTCTTCATCATGGCCCACATCCGTAGCCAAGACTGGGAAACTCACTTCAATTTCTTGTCCTCTAATTTCACAGAGACCCAACAAGAATTGAGGCAGCTCAATGCCAATTTTTCCACCATCAATAAAAAAATGCATTCCTCCATAGACACCAATTTTTCCACCATCAATAAAAACATGCATTCCTCCATAGACGCCAAATTGGAAACCATCAAACATGACCTCACTACCTAGCTTGCATCCTTCACTAGCACGATCTGCGCCAAGATGAATATCCTTGCAGATATTCCCTCCTCTAACCCACCTTTGCACTTTGAAGGTGAAACTTCCTCTAATTCTCCGACTTTTCAGCCCCATCACTTTCAGTGTGATCTACGCCTTCCACGTGTGGATGTGAACAAATTTGATGGATTGAATCCCACTGGCTAGGTAACTCAAATGGAACATTATTTATCTTTGTATGGCATTATAGATGAGTTGGCCAAACTCTGATATGGTGTTCTCCATCTACATCAAGAATGTTGGAAATGGAGAAAAAATGTCCGCCAAGGGTATGTGGCTTGGACAAAATTTGTGGCAGATCTTTATGAATGATTTGACACTGACACCAACAATTTAGGTCCTTTGAAAAATTTGAAACAATCTGACACAGTGGAAGACTTTATAACCTCTTTTGAGCGATTGGATTTCCATATAGAGGGAATGTTTGATGCTTTTTGCCAATAATGTTTTATTAGTGGACTCAAGGATGAGATTTGTGCCCATGTCCTCATGGCTCGGCCTTAGAGTTGGGTGGAAGATACTAAAAGAGCTAAGGAAGCACAACAGGTTGTCTATTCTCAAACCCAAAAACCCTCCTCTACACCTTGCCCTAATCCAATCACTCCCACTCCTCCTTCCACTCCACTAAAGATCCAAAAATTGACCAGGGAAGAAATGGTCGAATGCCAACTCAAAGGGATTTTTTATAATTGTGATGATGAATATTTTCTTTGGCACAAGTGTAAGGAACAAAAAATTGTTATGCCCATCTCCGAGGATGTTTCAGAAGATGATGCCGAGGCCCCCTTGTGGCTGAGTCACCTGAACCCACTGACATGACCCCACCCTCCGACCCTCCTGAAGTTGAACCGGTCATTTCCTTGAATGATCTCACTGGGTTCTCTGCTCCCCAAACCCTCAAGCTAATTGGTTACATTAAGAATAGGAAGGTCATCATCCTTGTTGACAGTGGAAGAACCCATAATTTTATTCATCACCACATTTCCCAAGAAACTAATTGCTATATCAGTGTCATCAATAATTTTCAAATTGTGATTGCCAATGGCAGGTCCATGAAATGTGGGGGGCGTTGTGAAAATGTGTGTCTCCAAATTGGTCAGTACCACATGAAATCTCATATGTTTTCTATCAACATGAGCGGTTGTGACATTGTGTTGGGTGCAGAATGGCTAAGGAATTTGGGTCCCATTCTCATGGATTTTAAGGAATTAACCATGCCATTCAACCGAGAGGGAAAACAATATAAGCTCCAAGGAATCACCGTCGGTTCCCCGGATATCATCAGTTCCCATCGTATGGAAAATCTACTCAAAAAAGGTCATTCTTGCATTATTGCACAACACCATGCCATTCATGCCACTGAGACACCCTCTTTGCTGCAATACATCCTCTCCAAACATCAAGTTTTTTTTCCACTCCCCACGGAATTCCTCCTTTCTGTGGTGTTCATGATCATTCCATTCTCATTTTCCCTGGAAACCTTCCTCCCAATGTTCATCCCTATCGTCATCCCTTTTCCCCAAAAAATGAAATTAAGAAAATTGTTCAATAATTTCTCACAACAGGTGTTATCCGTCCTAGTATGAGCCTCTATTATTCTCATGTGGTCATGGTCCTTAAGAAAGAAGGATCTTGGCGCATGTTCCCTGACTTATACGCCCTCAACAAACTCACCATCAAAGAAAAATTTCATGTTCCTGTCATTGATGACCTCTTGGATAAATTGAGTGTTGCCCAGTTCTTTACTAAAATTGATCTTCGTTCTGGCTACCACCAGATACGTATGAACGAGGTAGACATTCCTAAGACTGCATTTCAAAATCATGAGGGCCACAATGAGTTTTTTGTCATGCCCTTTGGCTTGTGTAATGCTCCCTCCACTTTCCAAAACCTCATGAATCATGTGTTTCAACATTTTCTCTATCATTTTGTCTTAGTTTTCTTTAATGATATCCTCATCTACAGTAAAACCTGGACAACCCATCTTTCTCATGTGGATCGAGTTCTACATCTACTCTCTCAGCACCAAATTTTCCTCAAACAATCTAAATGTACTTTTGGCACCTCAGAAGTTGAGTACTTGGGTCATATTATTGGCCTGGAAGGTGTCAGGGTGGATCCTAAAAAGATTGAAGCTATACAGGATTTTCCTCACCTAAATAATCTCAAAAGCTTGCGTGGATTTATGGGTTTAACAGGATATTATCATAAGTTTGTTAAGAATTATGGAAAGATTGTGACACCTCTCACTGCTCTCCTTAATACGAATTCTTGCACTTGGACTCCCATAGTTGATCAAGCCTTTCAAAACTTGAAGGCGATCATGTGCACCACTCTAGTCCCGACCCTTCCTGATTTCACAAAGACCTTTTTCCTGGAATGTGATGCTTCAGGGAGAGGAATTGGAGAAGTCCTTATGCAATATGGTCGGTCGTTGGCCTTTACAAGCAAACAACTGTCAGAGCAACATTTGGGCCAATCAATCTATGAAAATGAAATGTTGGCTATTATGCATGCAATGGATCTTTGGGGCCCTTATCTATTGGGGAAACACTTCCAAATTAAGACATATCATCAAAGCCTCAAGTATTTTATGGAACAATGCCCTTCCTCCTTGGAGCAACAAAAATGGGTGACTAAGCTCTTTGGATATGATTATGAGATAATTTACAAGTAAGGCAAAGACAATGTGATTGTTGATGCACTTTCAATAAAATATGAAGATGAAGGGTCCCTTTTTTCCCTCTCCTTCATTGTACCAGATTGGCTCCAAGCTATTCACTAGGAATGGCTACAAGATCCCAAAATTTCACATATGATCCAACAATTGTAGGCCAATTATCCAGTTTTCCAAGGGTACTCTTGGCACAATGATGAGCTTCGCTACAAAGGTCGTTTGTATTTAAGTAAATAGTCACAAATTAAATCCACGGTACTTTCTGAGCTTCATGCTACACTCACAACTGGACACTCGGGGTTTACCAAAACCTAAGACTAGGTCAAACATTCTTTTTTCTGGGACGGTATGAAACATGGAGTTTGCAATTGTGTGGCAGAATGTGATGTTTGTCAACACAACAAGGGAGAAACAATCAAAGCTCTTGGCACACTACAAACACTTCCGATTCCACCTACTCTTTGGAGGGATATCTCTATGGATTTTATTGTGGTCTTACCTAAGTCGGGCAATAAATCAATCATCATGGTGGTCGTTGATCATCTTTCCAAGTATGCTCATTTATGTGCTCTTCAACACCCATTTACTGCCTCCCCCGTGGCTCAACTTTTCATGGATCAGGTCTTCAAGCTTCATATCATGCCTCATTCTATTGTTTCTGACCGAGACCCCACTTTCACCAACAATTTTTGGCAAGAACTGTTCAGCATACAGGTCACCCAATTTCATCTTAGCACAACTTATCATCCCTAAACTGATGGTAAAACTGAAGTTGCCAACAAGTGTTTGGAAACATATTTGAGATGTTTTGCATTAGAAAGTAAAAATCAATGGGATCAATGGTTACCACTAGCTGAATGGTGGTACAACACTTGTTACCATACAACTACCCATATGACTCCTTTTGAAGAAGTATATGGAAAAAATCCACCTTCAATTCTCTCATACCTGCCAGGTGTCTCGAAGGTCTAGGCGGTTGACCAAATCCTTACAGTTCGAGAGGCTATTCTCTATACCCTTAAAGAGAATTTGGTCATGGCCCAGAATCGCATGAAGCAACAGGAAGATCAAGGTCGCTCTGAACGTCAATTTGTTGAAGGAGACCAAGCGTTTCTTCGACTACAACCTTATAAGAAAATCTCCCTCAAGGTTGACTATTGTTAGAAAATGGCACCCAAATTTTATGGTCCTTATACCATTCTCAAGCGTGTGGGAAAGGTTGCCTATCAATTATCTTTTCCCAGTCATTCTAATCTCCATCATGTTTTTCATGTCTCCTGCTTAAAGAAGGTGATTGGAACTAAGTGCCAAACTCAAACCAACCTTCCCGAGTTGGATGAAGAAGGTTCCATATGGTTGTATCCATAAGAAGTTTTGGACTAGCATGAGTGTATTATATGTCAACGCACCATCAAGGAAGTGTTAGTTCAATGGAAAGATACAAATCCAACAGATGCCACTTGGGAACAATCTACCATTCTGCAACAATTTCCTCATCTCAAGCCTTGAGGACAAGACTTTTTTTAAGGGGGAAGACATGTTAGGGACCTAACATCCCTAACCCCTCACGTAGGTAGAATAATATATTTCCATGTAATAAAGACCACTATTAATAAGGCCTATCAATAAGGAAGAATAAGTCAAATGTAAGAAGACCTAATAGAATCTTCCTCTTCTAGAAGGATATTCCTCTAGATTATTCTTTTGGATAGATAGATTTAGTATAAATAGGAGTAGAGGGTATGAGAAGTTTTGTCTTGGATATTATTGTAATAGAGCTCTTCTCTTCTGGAGGTTTCCCCCTCTAAGAGGAAAGTGAACATTGCTATCAAGGTGCTCTTTCTGGTGTTATTCTGGTATTATTTTGGTATTGTTCTGGTTATATCAATGTGTTCTGTCATTTCTAGATAAAATATTTTTGTTCTGCATATTATTTTATATTTGGAATACTACACGCTTGCATCCTTCGAAGTATTCCCAAAGAATGTGGGAAAATTTTCAATAGAATTGTATGGAATTTGAAAATCTACTTCTTTAATATTTAAAGGGATTCTATGCAATCACCTCCTTCTTTGGGTACCTCTCTTTACTGCATCTTGAAAATCCATTGATGGGCTTGGTGGAGAAGGCACATGATCATCATAACATGAACAAAATTATTTGGAGAAGCCACCACGAGGATTTTCTTAAGATTCTTGAATCTTTCCAATGGAGTTACCAAGGTATATAAAAGTTATTTCAATGGAATTTCTAGGGAGTTCATGCTCCTAAAGTTTTGATGGTTCTTGGTTCTTCAAATATTTTAATATCTGACTCTTGCCCAAAGATCCAAGAACATTGTCTTTGAGGTGATTCAAATATATCTCAATAAACAAAGTTACCAACTTAACCTGAACTCTCTAGAGTTCTTATTTTTTTAGAGTGACTATTTTACCCATAAAGAAAAATGTGGCACTGCCGGTAGCACCCGTTTTTTTGCAATGGTTAAAATCTAGACCCATTCAAACTCATTGCATTGACAATTGATATCATTGTGGAGAAATTGGCCCTTGAATCGAAAAATGATGCTCCCAATATTTTTTGGAGTTAAGATTATAACTTAATTGAAATTGTGGCCTTGACAACGACTACCATAGTCGATAAACAACGCAAAATCAACTCCTAAACCATAATTTAAAAATTATTTTTATATATATTTTTAAATTTTCAATAAAAAAATTAATTAATTAAAAAACAAAAATCCGAAAAAGTTAAAAACTAAAAAAACTATGAAAAATAAAGCAATTATATATATATATATATAAACAAAACCCCAGAAGTTGAAAATTTATATATAAAACTAATTAAAATTTTGGGAAAATAAAAATAAAAAATAAAAAAACTAAATTTATTAAAAAAACCCTTAAAAAGATTGAAAGAAATAAAAACAAATTAGAATTATATGAAAAAAAAATGGAATATAAAATTTAATACAAAATTTAAAAAACAAAATGAAAAAACATACATAAAATATACAAAAATTAAAAATATATATTAAAAAAACCTAAAAACATGAAATAGAAAATTTAATAGAACATTTTAACTTAACAAAAATATGATGATCTTGGAAATCTTCTCTTAATGCTTTTCGAGCACATAAAGCAGAAATTCTAAAGGAATCTGAGCAATCTTTTACCCTCTTAAGATCTAATAGAACAATTCAGTGTCAGTGGACATTAATCATCATCCCATCATCATCGTTAAAAAACAAAATTAAAAAACTTTAAAACATCTATTACATAATTTAAAAACATTAAAATGGAAATATTTAAAAAATAAATAAATAAAACTTAAATAAAGTGCATTTTAAAATTAATTTATAAATAAAACATTTATTAAAATAATATATATATATATATATTACTGAGGAAATTGCTCATGGGGAGTAGATCGATTGGAAAGTGTGGAGTGTAAATGGAAGGAAATTTGTAAAAAGGAGGTCACGAGTTTGATTCTCCTCGATTTACTTGTGCTCCATTCTTGTGGGTTAAGTAGGATTCCCTAGTATAATATATATATATATATATATATATACTATATATATATATATATATATATATATATATATATATATATATATATATATATATATATATATATAATTAAAAAGTAAAATGGGAGGGTGTGGGCATGGGGTATTTGGGGTTGTTTGGGCACAATGGGTTGTAACCCAATCCCTCATGAAACCTCCTAATTTGTTTAGAATTTTATTAAATTTGTTTTGATTTTTTATTTTAAAATTGTTTTTAATTTTTTTAAACTTTCATTTTTTATTTTATTAAATTTGTTTTGTTATTATTTAAATATTTTTTAAAAATTTTGGTTTTATTTTAATTTTTAAAGTTTTAGTTGAAGATTTTTAAATATTTTTTGAATATCTTTTTATTGAATTTCATTTTTTTACCTTTAAAAGTTTTTTTTTTCATTTTTAAAGCTTTTAAGGAGTTCTTTGAATATTTCTTTTAAAATTTATTTATTTATTGTTTGTTTATTAGAAATGTGCCCATAATGTGTTGGGCCAACATTTTTAACCATTAGCTAAGAAACCAAAACCCGAACATTTAGTAGTCAAAATCTTGAGGGATCGTATCCAGAATCGGCCTCACCAACCCTTAACATGGTTTGGATTTTTGGGTGTCTCCTCTCGAATAAACTCACCATAAGGGTATTGAACTCGGGTCGTCTAGCAAATGAAACCCACACCTTAACCAATTGAGCTAACAGGAATTGGCTTTTTAAATTGGAGGACATGGGTATGGGCTTTGATCCCACTTATGTGTGCAGTCATGATATTGTTTAATATAATATCTATGAGTGCAACGACACTTCGACCACTACCTCAAGGTGCCCCCATTGCTCTAGGTTGAGCCCTCAAGGGAATTGAACCTTGCCCAAGGTGAAAAAACTCCTTGCTTTCCATTAAGGTTCAACCTTTTGGTTTTATTTTCTATTTTTTTTTTAATTATTGTTTTTGAAAATTTTAATTTTGTTAATTTCTTTTAGTTATTTTTTCTTTTTTCACCTTGTTTTTTAATATATATATATTTACAGTGTAGACTACTCATTGAATCACAAAAGGAAAGATAGAGCAAATACAAAATAATTTTATAACCTATAATCTCAAAATTAAAGGAAATAAACCCTATCCCATCCTCCTCGTAGAAACAAAGCCTCTCCCATTAACAACAATTTAAACAACATGGAAGACAGAGGCTACCTAAAATTGCTTCAAATCAGTCATAACCACCATCGACTCAAGCGAGGGATGGCATAAAGGCATGAGTCTTGGCTAAACCAATGAAGGAATCATGGAAAACCATTTTAGGAATAAAGATACTATTAAAAAAATGTCGAATCAAAATTTAGAAAGGAAAAAATGTGGTGTGATAAAAGTTAGAGGAAAAAATAAAATTAAGGTATTATAAAGATGTAATCAACCTAATCTAGAAGATCAAAATTATCTATCCTATTTTGCCAAGTGTAAAAGAAAAAATAAAAGCATTGCTAAAGATAAGAACAAATTCTCACAGGCTCCATAGTGGCTTAAGTTGGTCAATTCCTAAAGCATCATGGGATGAAAGAGTGTTTCGCCTTTGTGACACTAAGAGGTTGAAGATGAAAGCACTTTCTCTTAGATTGTCCGACCTATACTCATATTAGATCTCTCATTTTCAAAATATTGATCACACACCAACCTTCTAACCTCTTAACTCAACAAAAGTATGGTGATCTTGGAAAGCTTCTCTTAATGTTTTAGACACGAAACACAATTCTAAAAAGAATCACAAGTAATCACTTACCCTCTTAAGGTCCGATAGACCAGTGGGTCTTAGTGGATGTTAATCATCATCATCATCATCATATTGCAATTTGGGTTTTGAATACATATTTTTATATATCTTTTTTTCTTCATTGCAATTTGGGTTTTGAATACATATTTTTATATATCTTTTTTTCTTCATTTGAAAAAAAAAATATTTGCGAAGATTTTATTTTTTCTATTTATTTATTTTTAATGTAATTTTTTGTTTAAAGAAGAATAGTTAGTAAATAAATTTTCAAGTGACCATTTGGGGTCCAATTTTGGGTTGTTTATGTGCGTAAGGATATGTTGTCAAGGACACAATTTCAATTAGGTCGTACAGAGCTATAATTTTAACGTTTAAAAAAAAAAAAAAAACCTTTTTCTTTAGGTAACATCACTTTTTGATTTAGGTGTCGATTTTAAGGTTTTTATCAGCATCTATATGATTTTTTAAGGCCGTGCTTGAAAAACATTGTAATTTTAACCCAAGCTAGAAAAAATGGTGCTACCAGTAGTGCCACTTTTTGATTCGAGGGTTGATTTTCATGTTTTTTATGAAAAACTATGGGTTTTAAGGGTAGGAGTTCTCATTTTGAGGTCACAGTTCTCGTTAAATCGGTAACTTTGTTAAAAAGTTCTTTATAAACCCTATGCATCTAGAAGAAGTAAAAGTCTTCTTGAATCTTCTTTTTGAAACTTTGAACAATGGAGAATCTGGTTCCTCAATCATATTTGAAACAAAGCCTTAGATATCTTGAAAACAAATCATTTCCCAGTGGAGTCACCAAAAATGTTGATGTTTAAATTGGTCACAATCCCAACAACGACCTCACGAGGATAAAATACCCTTGTGTTTTTATAAAGGAGGTACTTCTCCGTAATTGTCCAAAATATGTAGCTTGATGTTTTTGGATTGGATTTCCAAATGGGAGAATGCTAAACAAGAAACCCCAAATCTTTATTGGTTTAGTTTATGTATAGAGTCGTTCTTGATAACCAGATTGCTCTTTATGTGCAACATTTTCCGGGAGATAAACCAAGAAACTCTTTGACAATAAAAAGATAAATGAAGGCTTCAATATCAAAATAAATATGTTATTAGTTTCATTATTACAACCTTCTGAAACACATGCAAATAGAAGATGCAACTAGATTTTTTTCACAGGAAAAAGAGTGAAATGGCGTTGATCATTTAAGAAAACTTTAAATGAGTTTTGCATTCAAAAATGAAAAAAAAATTGATGGTTATACTCCAAAATTCTCGTGCTCAGAAATCCCAAGGTCTGATAAATCATTAAATCTACACCCCGAAGTAATTCTCTATGGATTTTCATAAAATATATTCAACAATACAAAGCATTCCAACAAACCAATTGACTAATGTTCATAAACAAAGCTTGCCAAATGCAAGGACTAAACCTCCACGAATCATTTAGACAATATTGGATTACATTTATCATTCACATAGATGGTTGTAAAGTAATCCATGATCTTTTTAGAGAAAGAGTCTTGGAAGAATAAAAGAAAGACAGTAAAAAATCTCATCCTTATGCTCAATTCAGAAATACAATCATAAAGCCTTGAGAAAAATAATGTTGAAGAAGAAGAAGAAGAAGAAGAAAAATAAATATCTTTATTTTCTAATCAGAGACTTGGTTGTATGTTGATGGCTAAAAACGTTATCTTGATGATATGAAGCTTTAATAATCCCACCTTCTTTGATGATGCTCCCTTCTTTTAAAAAATTTCCCAATGCTTTCTTGAAATGCTTTATCCAAGTAGTTAGGGTTTTGTTCTTCTAGACGTTTCCACATGCTTCATTTTTGGACTAAGTCACTTAAATTAATTCTTTATTAAATTTTCATTAATGAAATTAGGTCATTGGAATCCATGCCTCCAAGTGGGAGACACTTAATCCTTAAATAAAAGTTTATTTAATAAACTTTTGTTTCCAGAATTTAAAATTGATTGTCTAAACAAATTGGACCATTTTTTAATTTTTTGAGCATGATAGCTGACTTCTCAACTATTTTAGAAGTAAACTACATCATTTGAGATTTCCAACAATTCTTCTTGAGTGAATTTTGGAGTTCTAGATCTCAACTTATAACTTAGGGAAGTCGAGGTTCCAAACAAATTTCTCAGGAAGTCATGAAAAGTGATCTATTTGATATTTTGATTTTTGGAAGAATTATGGCCAAATTTAGCCATCGAAACCTATCCCATTATCTTCCTCAAATTATATTTCCAACGAGGTATCACTTGCCCCCAAAAAACGTCTGGATCATGAGTTATAAGCTTTGGAAGATCACTGCTCAACATCCGTCAATCTAGTTTGTGGATCAATCTTAGCCTTTGACTTAATTCCACCTATTTAGTCCCACATGCATTGTGGTGGATGAAGAATTGGTGTTTATAATGTAAAGTCCTTTCATATAATTCATGTGAAGTAAAGGAACTTATGGAGGTCTTAGTGTAGCTCTTCGTGCCTTAGAAAAATTCATATCTCGGTAATATTTTGGTCGCCCAATCGTTGCCCAGTCATCGCCCAGTCAACTTGTGAATGTCTGACATGTCACGTCCAATCTATTGAATTTTCTTATTTTCATATCTGATAATTATTGCCTTATGATTTAAATGCTACTGTTATCATAGAATAATCACACACTGGAAATCTCAACAAGACTTAGTCGACTTGATGAGAGGTTGTTGTAAGTAAATATTGTACGAGATGATATATTACAATTGAGGGCCCCGATATATATACTTGGGAAGAGTTCCTTTCATTTAATGGACATGTCTTTTCCATTATTGTCTTTTCATTAATTAATTTGTTATTAATTATTAATTATTGATTATTCATATATTTATACATTATATTATAAATATATTATTTATATATTATATGTATGTTGATGATTATTTCCTCACATGCACATCTAATTAATATAGATCACTCCATCATGGAGTAGGAAATGTGAGAGTACCTTGAGTCTATCCACTCCTCGTCAGGAGAAAGACTATGCTTGGGCCATTCACCACTAGCAAAGCTATGTGATTAAATGAGTCATTTCCCTTGCTCAAATCAACATGACCAATCTATGAGAATGTCTACCTGATGCTGCTAATTGGAGAAAAATAAACACAATCACCAGTCACCTGCCACGTGTCACTTGGAGATGTTCCCAAAAAAAGATTAGGATAAGGGAAAAAATATTAAAATAAATGAGGAGTTCGCAGGGTTACGTGAATGCAAAGGTATATAAGATGACCAGTAATTAATGGTAAAAAAAAGGTCATGAAAATGTTTAAGTATAAAGACTAAGTATAAGAAGTCATGTGATCTTGAACAAGCAAGATGGCAGGATGATAGGGTGGGAGAGTGTGGCAGGTCGGTGGGATTTTGGTAAGAGTCTTAAGAATCACAACGGACTTGCGGTAAGAATTAGTAAGAATGAGTTGTAAAAAAATCTAAGTGTTGAGTAGTGGATCATGATCGGGAGAAGAGGGGTATAGTTTATGAAAGAATCATACTTGGGTCGGTGGGGTTGTGGTAAGAGTATTAAGAATCACCACAGACCCGTGGTAAGACTTAGTAAGAATGAGTTGTAAAAAATTCTAAGTGTTGAGTAGTGGATTGATATTAGGAGGAGAGGGGTATAGTATATGGGAGAGTCATACAAATCACCGACCCATGGATTTATGGAGGTAAGACTTGGTAAACAGAGTTGTAAAAAAATTATAAGTGTTAAGTAGTCGAGTTATAAAAAAATTCTAAGTGTTGAGTAGTCACTGAGTAAGAGCACGTTAGGATGGGGGATAATATATGGAGGAGTGATGAAATCACAACAGACCCGTGGACTTGCATTAAGTCATAAAAACCCAATGGAATCATGGTAAGTCATAAGAAATTCTACTAAGTGTTGGGGAGTAAGTCACGTGAAATACGAAAAATAAATATGGAAGGAAATATGTGAATATGGAAATGAAAAGGAAAACAAAAAAAATGGAAATAACATATGGAAAATGGAAAATAAGAAGAAAATGAAAAATGAAAATGAAAAATAAAATAAATGGAATATGAAAAATGAGCGTAGGAATGACTAAGTATGGTGAACATAGAAATGGTTAAGGAATGAAAGAGAGGAAAATGGTTAAGTGTGGAATATGGATTATGGAAAGTAGAGTGGAGGAGGGAAAAATGGTTAAGTATGGAGAGGAGAGTAAGGAATGAAAGAGAGAAAAATGGCTAAGTGTGAGAAGATAAGTGAAGGGAATATGAGAGTAATGAGATAAATGACTAAGTACTAAGGACTATGTGTTGCACATGGAAGGAGAGGATCACAACACTTAGAAAAAATTCCTCATGAATTCTTCAAATCTCTTCTTACAATCTCTTTGTCAAGCAATTGGACAAAATTATGAGTATCTTGTGCATACGGACTCAGATTTTGATTCCACAAAATGCATGAATCATATGAGACTGAGGGTTATACCATGAGCCTATGATCATTCAAAATTTCCTTCTTTTAATATATTTTTTTATTATTATTCCAAAGCGCAGAAAATCGAGGTGACCAAATTTTCGATCAACAATACCTCCCAAGCTAGAATATTTGATTTGGAAGAAGCATTTAAAACAAAGAGGGACAGTGTTATTGATGAGTTCAAAAGGGAAGTTATTACAACACAAAATATTCACAAAGAACATATAGAAAAAGTGTTTCAAATTTTGACTGACCAACTAAATAAAGAATTCGAGAGAAAACCCACATAGATGAAGGCCTTCACAAAGAAGAACTAGATTCATTTAAGTTGACATATTCTCAAGAAATAGAGCATATGGAACCCAACCATGCACAAGAGATAGAAAATTTGCGAATGTAACATATGGAAGCAACAAATTCATAAAACAACTGGAGGATAAAATCTTAGGGATAGAACAAGACAAACAGAGACTTGAAAAGGCTCTAGAAGAAAGAAAGAAGGGAACTCTTATCTTAGAAGGTGTGAAAGAAGAATCCAAAGCTACCAATGAATAAATAAGAATGGTACAAAATAAGTGTTTTCATGTACTTAATGATATTCAGAGAAATAGGGATGATCAAATCAGGTTAGAAGATCAGATGGAAGAAATGAGGGAAATATATCAAAAGGCTCGGGATGCCTTTGAAAAAATAGTTTATTGGTAGAGTGTATATCAAAGTCCACCAAATGCCTTACTAGTATACAATGCCAAACAAAAGATAAATGGCCAAGTCATCTTTGATACCTAGAAGCCCCTCTTGGAAGACATCAAAAGCATCCAGAAGACAGTAACCAAAGCTTGCAATATACTATGGAATTCCTCAGATAATTTTCTAGAAGAATTTGGGATGAAAGTCATGTTGAAACTTGATGATGCAACTCCTAGTGAAGTTAGGATAATAGAGGTTGAAACCTAAAGAGATTCCAACCAAGAAAATATTGAGTAGATCATAGGAGTAAACAAAGAAGTCTTAAATGACCCGCTGAAGAAATCAATAAGATTGATCACATTGGATAAAGAATTTAAAAGAAGACCGAGGATGGAAGTTACAACCAAGATCTGTGATGGTGAGATGGATTTGGAGAAAATGCAACTGAATAGGCTAGAAACAATCTTAAAAGATTGTGAATTATCAAAAGAATATAAATATAAAATGGAACTTTAGAAAATATCATGATCATTGTATTCTGTAACATACCCTTCTTATTTTGATTATTCTGAATGTGTAAATTCCGAATAGGGAATATGAAGCAATGGGTTGTAATTTTCATCTGACATGATGAAAACTACTAGATGTAAACAATCTCTTTTGTTTTATAAAAGAGAGCACTACGAGAAGAAGAATACTTTTTCCCATTGTATATTTGAACAATACTATTATTTTTGAATGAATAGAGAAAGAGACACTTTGGAAATTTATGACTTAGATAAATGTCTATGAGATTTCTCTTTCAACATCTTTCTATCACTTAAATGTTAAAGAAATTTGTTGTATGAATTGTTTCTTCACTTGGTTCTTAATGTTTATGATGTCATTGATTTCCATATGAGTACATAACAATGTTATGGATATAATATGCAATTAATTGTTATTGTATCTATATCATTGTTATGTTCATTTATTACTTGCATATATGAATTACTTATGTTATTGGTAATAACATTTTCTACTATGCTCATACTCTTTTAGTTTGCTCCTAATCAGGATAGGATAAGTTAACATAGATTAAGCTTAGAATAGTTTTAGATAACAATAGTTAAATATTTAGTTCATATTTTAATTCATCTGAGAATATTTTCTTCTCAGATTCATAATTGAAGATATTTTAGAGTGGCAACCAGGCTGACATACTGGTTGGAAATGTTATCCCAAACAAGAGTAGTTCTAATTGGGACATGCCATTGGGCATTCTTCCTTACCTATTTGACATGCCATTTGGACCTATCAACAAGTTGTTTTCTCGTAAAAATTTCTTACGAGTGCATAATTTTCATGAATGTTTACAATGTTTAGCCATTTTTTAAGGTACACGCATCCTTGTTGAAGGAAAATTTCATGTGCACGCTCCTTTTATGAGAATAAAGTGTGTGTGCACTGATAAGGAGGATTTTTGGACTAAGTTAAGAGTGGGACCAAGCTGCAAAGGAGTAGTATGAAGGGGATAATGGCCAAATAAAGGCATATAAGCCATACGGGTGGCAAAAGGTACTATAAAAAGATCACCTTTAAGACAAGGCAAGGTCTGTATGAATGGATGGTTATGTATTTTGGTTTATTTAATGCACCAACTACATTTATACAATTGATGAATGATGAATTGTGTCCCTATTTATATTCATTTGTAATAATGTATTTGGATGACATATTGGTTTATAGATCTAAGTGTTTGAGACTTTGAAAAGGTACGTGTATTTTACTAAAATGAAAGAAGATGTATCTCAATATATTATAGGATTCATACTTTGTTGTACCAACAATCCCAATAATATAAATTAATCTTTATACTATCCCTTACCTATACCCACTCAACCTTGGAAAAACATTTACATGGATTTTTTGAATGGTTTTCCAACAACTAGGAAGGGACATGACTATTTATTTTTGGTGGTTGATAGGTTCAGTAAGATGTGCACTTTTATGCCTTGTAAAATACTATTAAAGGACAAGAAGCAACAAACATGTTCTTTGAATAGGTTTAGGTGAACTTTGGTATACCAAGGAGCATCATCTCAAATAGGAATACATGTTTTCTCAATTCCTTTTGGACCACATTTAGGTAAAAGATGAGCACCAAGCTAAAGAGATCTACAACATTCCATGTGCAAGACAAATGGGGAAATATAAGTATTCAATAGGATGTTGGTTCAAGTTTTGAGGGGTTACAATCAAAAGAATCCAAAGTCCTGGGATGAAAATCTAATCTACATTCAACACTCTTATAACAAAGTAATCCATACTTCTACCGATAAGTCCCCTTTTAGAACTTCATTTGGGTATGTGTTGCCTTCACCCTTGGATGTTGTTTATAGACAACAAGGAGGAGTGAGAGAAGAAATCATAGGTGAATCATTGAAAGTAGAGAAATTTGTTGAAAATATTATGTAGATCCATTTGTAAGTACATGAGATACTAAAGAAATCATAGGAAAGGTACAAGGCCCGACATGATTAGCATAGAATTGAGAAATCATCTAGTGGGAGATAGAGTTTGGTTACTGTTAGGATATTTAGACATTTATGAGTTAGTTAAGATCGACTTGGTTTAATGTGTCATTAGGTAAAATTGTGTTTCTTAGTGTGTTTATTTAGTATGTATTATTATGCATTTGTAGTTAGGTAATTTGATGGTCACGATATGTTCCCGACATAGAGTGATCTGACGGATCATATTCTGCTTGATCTTAACGGATAAATTGATCGATGGATTAATACTCGGTTGATACATCATATCTATTTAAAGAGCACGAAGGGTCATTTGTTGATGATTGATTGTGAGCAACTCTTGTAAATCTCTTTGTAATATTTTCTTTTGCATTAATAAATTGCTCCAAGTGGCCACATTGGATGGGGTCATGGATGTTTCCCCATAAGGGTTTTACCACATGGAAACATCAATGTGTTGATTTTTTACTTGGTTGTGTAAGTGGTTATTGAAGGTGTTCATCCTATGTTGGAATACATGTGTTGTCAAACATGGTATCATAGCGTATTTGAAGACTTTCTCTCATTACAGATTGAGATCTTGAATCTGTGTTGTCACATCTCTAGTTTCTACCATTTCTTTACATTTTTAGTTTGAGAAGACTATTCCATTGCATCTAGAGCATTCATTTCAGTCAAGAACACTTTTTTTTTCACTCGAAAAGGTTTTCATTTGTATAATATACAACTATTTCAGTCAGATCCAGAGGTATAAAGCCCGATTATGCCATTTTTAAATTTTTGTAGAGATAATATTTCAGTTTTATTTTTCTTTTATGTTTTTTATTTTCAGGTTTCTTCTCTTTTTTATTTGCGTATTCTCTTTTCCCCATTCTCTGTGTGATCTCCGTGAATGAGAAACAAACCAGAAAAGGTTTTCATGTTTGTGTATGATCTTTACTGTGTGCTCTGTGTGATCTAAGTAAATAAAAAGCAGAGGGAAACTTGTGTTTTACTGGTAAGCTAACTGAGATATAACCCTTTTTTTCATCGAGGAGAAAAAAAAAATCTTGGTGAAAAGAGTTTTTTTTAAGCATGTTCTCCAAGGCCATCTTCCACAACAACACCCCCAATCCTCCTTATAAACAATATAATATGTTTTTCACTAGCTCACTTGGTTAAAAGTTGTTTTATTAAGTAAGAGGTCTTGAGTTCAAGTATCTTTTTTGTTACCTTTTTTGAAAAAGTTCACGCAGCCATTGTAAATAGTATTTCACTTAAATTAGAAAAGTGAATCACTATAAGTAGCTTTAATATTTTATTTTAAGTTATTTATTTTGCATGCAACATTCATTTATAAAGTAACTTCATTGTAAAAGTGATCACCACTTATTCTATAAAAGTGGGTCACTTCATAAGAAACTTATTTGTAAAAGTGAGGTTATTAGGAGGGGTATCACCATGTGAACCAAATTCTTCTTCTTTCCACATGGCTCTTTGGTGACCTTTTATGCCTTTTTTCAAAATGACATAACTTTCACATCTGAAGTACGTTTTCAATGTCATTTTTTTTAAACCTATTTTTTTGAGATATTTCCATCCAAACCATTATTTTTATTGTTTAAATCTATATTCTTTGCATATTTAATATGGATTCTCCTAATGATATTTTGCTTACCAGCGCCAACTAATTCTAATGGAAAACCCATATGGAGGATTTATCAAGAAGTAAATGATTGTACTGGATTACATTTGGAAAAGAACAAGAACCCATTGATGATGAAAAGTATTCCAAATGGATTAATAGGAATGATGAAGCTCGTTGACTAATCATAATGTCCATCTCTCCTGATTTAAGGTTTCATCTTAAAGAAATTAATGCCCCCAATAAATCTTGGGAAAATATTGAATCTATGTTTGGTAAACAAAATATTATTCAAGATCACCAGTTGGAAAATCAGTTAATTACTTTAAGTCCAAATGATGTTCCTTGCATTGAAGATTACTTATCTAAGTTCAAAACACTTAGAATTTTGTGTATAGAGTGCCAACTAAATCTGAAGGAAGATCGATGAATATATGTTATTCTTTCTAATATTGGTAGTGCATATTATATTTTTGTATCTACCTTTTATGCTAGTAGAGAAGTCTAGGGAGTCCTTATAAAGAACCCTCTCTTGAGTTCTTTTGCGATGCTCTATTTCTAGAATAAGATAAGCTTGTGCAACTTGGATTGATCTTCACTGTAGGTATATCCAACAAATCCTTAGTGGCCCAACAAAAATATAAAGACAAGAATCCCAAGAAGCAATATCCTCGCCACAACAACAAACAAAACAAGGGTCCCAAACCCTATTCTTCGACTTCTACTCCTAATGGTGACAAAGGAGCAAAATCTAAAAATAAGAAGACTAAAAAACATTGCAACTTTTGTGAGAAAGATGGCCATGTGGAGTCCAAATGTTTTAAGAAGATGGAAGATTTGGAAGCAGTTGTAATGTCCCCCAGCCTAACCAAGGGACATTACAATGAAAAATACCCATAAAAACAAAAACTTCAATAGCTAAATATTTTCCTGTAGCTTTTAGCTATGGATTTAAACCAGATTTAACTGCTAACTTCTACCATCATTTACATGCATCTACAACATTATAAAACAAACATTAAATGAAGATAATGAACACCATTATAACAACATATAAATATGTTTTCATACTCAGAGCAAAACACAACAATTAAACACATAATATAACAGAACAACAAGATAAAACACTAATATTATGAGAATGTTTGTGCACACAACTACTTGGGATGGACGTTCCACCCAACCATAGACCGACTATTCAAAATATCAATATCCAGTCACCCTCAAGATGAGGCTAGTAATCCACAAAAGAGAGTGGTCTCCCTCTATCCACTTACAACTCATAAAACTCACAACCCACTGGTACCTTCCTACAACTATCCCAATTATCCACCATCTCTCTTCCTCTTGACATGCTCAACCCAAGGACTATACCCCTTCAATGATCTTAGTACCTTGGGGATTTCATTCATTTATCTGGGTCTCTCTAGCATAGATAATGATGAATCTCTCAGCTGGGAACTCAAGGAAACTCATTGCTAGGAAAAACTACCAACAAACAACATCAAACACCTGTTATTTTAGTGAAACTCACTCAGGAGATCACTCTTCAGGCCTGACAACCTGGCTCTTCAGTATTCATATCCAATTCTATCTAAAAACGCTCCATCATCCTCTATAATTTTCCCTCCATGGCTGCACCATCTCCAAGCTCTCCTCCTTGCTCTCTTCTTGCTCCTCATGCACAAAAAATCCTTGTGTCCAAACTATTGTAGCTACCCATACAAATTTACTCTCGTTTGTCTTGCTTTCTTGACTCACACACTTCCCCAAGATGATTGTACTCATCCCCCCAGGTGCCCAATAACTATGGTATGTGACCACTCACACCGACCCTCTTACATGTATTCAATGATTGACTTTGGGAACTCTCAATCAGAAATTAGAAGGTTCATATACCAATAGAAAATTTAGGAAAAATGGTTGAATTAGTATACATGGGTAACTCCCGAGTCCCCCCTTGGACCCCTCTTGGCTATTATTCTAAAAACTCCCCCCTCTTGTGGATTAATTCATCCCCCATCTCCGTCCATGCCCCCTTAGCAATTGGAATCAAATATTATTATTAATATTCAGAAATATAATTCGCATATTACATCGTTTGGTCATAGCCACATATTATATCTACATTAAGCATTAATTAAACTGGGGATTATAGTGGGGATGTTACAACAGTGATGAAGAAACACAACATAAGTATTGATTCTTCTTCTTATAAATCTTCTTCTCATGGGCATGCCCTTTCTACTTATGGTTTCTCCTTCAATACAACTTCTACTTCTTATTTTGATGAGTGGCTTATTGATTATGGAAAATCTTATCATATGGCTAGGGATAAAGCCATATTTTCTACTCTAAATGAATGTAACACTAAGAAAATATTTGTTGGTGACGATGGATCTCTTAGTGTTGTAGGGTTTGAAATGATTCAAGTAGATAATGGTCATTTGAATGATGTATTATGTGTTCCAAGTCTTTCCCGCAACCTTCTATCAATATATCAAATCACTCATTCAGGTGAAGGTAAAACCATAGAGTTTTCACCTAACCAAGTTGTAATCAAGGATTTAAAAGATCATAAGCATGTTCTCGCAACTCAAATTGCTTATGATATTATTGGGTTGTACAAGTTTGACAACTTTGGGTCATCATTTTTTCCATCAGTTTTTGTTGTTCATAGTGATGACTTGAGAGAACTTTGGCATGAGCGGTTCGACCATCTAAACTATTTATCATTGCAACAACTATGTAAACAACATATGGTGATTGTTCCTCCTCTTGTTTCTTGCAGAGATGGTGTTTGTGTTGGTTGTATTCTTGGAAAACATCATCAGGAAAATTTTGACAAATGTGCCTCTTGGCATGCCTCGACCCCTTCATAGCTTTTTCACAGTGACTTGTGTGGTCTGTTTTCTTCTCCTTTTTTTTTATGGGTGCAAGTATTTCTTAAATTTCACTGATGACTTCTCCAGACTCACTTGGTTTTATGTCTTAAAACTTAAGAGTGAAGTGTTGGTTGTGGAGCCTGATTATCTTCCTGATTCAGAGGCCTTTATTTTCAGTCGTGTTTATACCCCATGAAGAATTTATACCCCAAAATAATGTACACTCCTCCATGCAAGGGAGTGCAGGGGGGATTTTCCCCCTTTCAAGGTGGGGGAGGCCATCCCACCAGTTGGGGGGTCCAGGGGCAAGCGGGTCCTCGATGGGGTTTCGGGGGTGAAGCCCCCGAAGGAAAAAAATTCCTTGTAAATGCATATTGTAATTTCATTGAAAATATTGACCGTTCATTATAAGGTCGCAGATCTGACGGTAGAAGTTATGCTATGGTCTTTTTCTCTAGAAGGAAACCCTCTTTTATGAGGGAAATGTATTGCATCTATGTATCATTGCAAATATTTTATTCTGAGTGAGGATAATGTGAGAGAAAGAAGAGGAAGTTGCAGCGGGTGTGTTATAGGTTGTATCCCTTCATTTGTTGGATAATAAAAGGGAAGGACCTGGAAATTTCTCTGGTGGACGTAGCCCACACTGGGTGAACCATGTATATCTGTGTCTCTATTGTATTGTGTATCTTCTGTGTTTTATTTCCGCATTTTATTTTATTTTATTGCTCTGCGATTCTATTTTTTTAACAACTGGTATCAGAGCGAAAGGTAACTCGTAGGAAAAGAGGGTTCTTGGTTCAAGTGGGAGCAATGGCATAAGATGGAAAGTTTAGTGTCGAGAAATTTAACGACAAAAACTACCATTTATGGAAGATGAAGATAGAAGATTGTTTATATCATAAGGATCTATTCCTACCATTTGTTGGAATATCAAAGAAGTCGACGACCATGAAGGATGAAGAATGGGAGGTTCTTGACATAAAGGTACTAGGAACGATACGGCTGAGCCTGACAACGTCAGTGGCTTTCAATATTTCAAAAGAAAATACAACGAATGAGCTGATGGATTAATTAGATAAACTATGATGGATTAATTAGATAAACTATATGAAAAAACCTCGGTGTCCAATAAGGTATTTCTAATGAAGAGATTATTTAATATGAAAATGTCAGAAGATGGGTCTGTTGCAGATCATTTAAATGAATTTAATACGGTTACTAATCAACTAGGTTATGTAAAAGTGGACTTTGATGATGAGGTCAGGGCTCTTCTAATCTTGCGCTCATTTCCAAAAAGCTGGAATGGCTTGGTCATCGATGTAAGTAACTCTATCTCTAGTTCAAACACTCTAAAATTTGATGATGTTGTTGGTGTTATCCTTAGCGAGAAAATGCGACGTAAAAGCATAGGTGAGACATCAAGTAATGTGTTAAACATGGAGAATAGGGGAAGGCAAAAGGATAAAGTAAAGGGATTAAACCATGAGAATTATAGGAAGAGCAGATCCAAATCCATACTTATAAAGATAGAGTGATATAATTTTGGAAAAAAAGGACATCTAAAGAAAGATTTCATAGCTCCAAAGAAACAAAGAGATGGACAACAAGAGAAAAATCAGGAAGCAAATGTAACAGGTGATGTGTTACAAGATTCTTTGATTATTTCTGTATATAATATTTCCGATTCTTGGGTAGTAGATTCAGGGGCTTCATTTCATGCCACACCCCATAGGAAACATTTTATAGATTATGTTCAAGGTAATTTTGGACAGGTTCATTTGGGTGATGATGCACCATGAAAAATTGTTGGAATGGGAAAGGTAAAAATAAAGAAAAGGAATGGAAACCAATGGTTGTTGAAAGAGGTAAGACATGTTCTATATCTAAGGAAAAATCTAATTTCAACAGGGATGTTGGCAAGTGAAGGTTGTATATCCATATTTATGAATAAGGTGTGGAAGGTCACCAAAGGATCATTAGTGATAGCAAAGGAGAGAAGGTTGGTACATTGTATTTATGTACTGGTAATACTGACTCTTCTATATCTTTAGATTCTACATGAGTGGATACAACATTGTGGCATCATAGGCTTGAACACAAGAGTGAGAAGGGGATGAAGATACTTCACAAAATAAATTTGTTTCCAGATCTTAAACAAATTGATTTGGATTTCAGTGAGCATTGTGTTTATGGAAAACAAAAGAGAGTCGGAAAAAAAAAAGAGTGAAAGGTTAGAGCTTGTGCATACAGATGTATGGGTATCAAATCAGGTATCATCTCTTGGTGGATTTCATTATTATGTTACTTTTATTGAAGACGCAACTAGAAAAACTTTGGTTTATTGCATTCGACAAAAATCTGATTTTTTTTATACTTTTAAGAAATGGAAAGCTTTGGTTGAGAATGAGACAGGGAAAAGGTTGAAGTGTCTCAGATAAAATAATGGAGGTGAATATTACAACAAGGATTTTGATGATTACTGTTCATATCATGGGATTCATAGAGAGATTTCATTTCTAGGAACACTACAAGAAAATTGTGTCAGAAAGGATGAACAGTACAATCATGGAGCGTGCAAGGAGTATGAGATTGCATGTTGGTCTGCCCTTATAGTTATGGGCAGATGTTGTAGATAATTTTGTTTACTTAATAAACGCAGGAGCTTCAAGCTCATTGGATGGTATAATTCCAAAGGAGGCATGGACATGTAAAAAGGTAAAGTATTCTTTTTGGAATACTTTCGGTTGTGAAGCATTTGTCCATATTGATAAATAAAATAGAACAAAGCTTGAGGAAAAATCCAAGAAGTGTACCTTTATTGGATACAATGTTAATGATTTTGGTTATAGTTTATGGGATTATGAAAATCACAAAATCATTAGGAGTAGAGATGTTGTTATCACTCCAAAAGTCACCCTATATTGTAATCAGGTGAGCTTGGTAACATCAAAAGATTTTGTAAATGTAAATGAGTTTTTAAAAGGTCAAATGGGAAAGACTCAGAATAATAAGGTTTTAACTCAGAAATATGGGCTAGCATGCACAATGAAATGAGGTTTTAATTAATTTCAATCAGTGTTTAAGTATAAATATGAGTAGAGAAAAGACTTGGTGAACAAGTCCGCTATAAGCATGAGGCCTTTTTGCATCTAGGTGAAGAAAAAGATCAGTCACAAGATCATATTGAAACCAAACTTTAAGACCCTGAAAACAGTTATAGTAGAATCATAATAAAACATCCATTATAATGCAACTATAACATCTCATAAGGATCCTCCATTAATGAGCATTCAGAGTAAGGAGAAATAAGAAAATGAAGAGAAGTTGATTTCCATTAATAAAAAATTATCAGGTCCAATACATAACCAGAGCACGATCTACTTAGTCAAAAATATTACAATTTGGGAGCCTCACCTTAACCATTCCCCCCCACTGAAAAATTTCATATATCTATTTATAATAAAAGAGAAGGCAACAAATGGAGATGCGAGCTGGCATTGTTCCCATGAAAGTCTCTAAGAAGTTATTCCATCTAACAACTTAACTAACAGCTTGTGCTATAAAATGGGAAAATGTTGGTCACTGAACCAACCAATATTTGAACTGACTTGATCTCCCTTTGATGCACAACTCCTTTCTTGCCAAGTGTCCTTCAGGGGAATGTAGATGTCATCATGCTGCCAATTGTTGTCTCTGCAATTCTCCCCATCATCAGCTATTCATAAAGATGTTAGCTCGACTCTCCTTGATTCCTGGTATCTGTTGGTGGCAACATTTGGTAGCGCTCTGAGTAGCACACTTTGCAGCACCTTTACCAAATTTCCTATGATTATGTAGCGCAACCTCAAAAATAGGCAACAAGAAAATATTTCTTCCACAGAGACCAAATTCTAGAGTAATTGAAATCTCCATATCTTCACATTCCTTCATATTTTCCCTTGGCAACAACATGATCAATGAGCCAATTGTGCTTTTCTTTCCAAATCTGCAACAACAATTACTTCTTTCACAATAATCTCAGTTGGCATGTGTTTTCATTGATTCACAATCTTAGAAAAGAGGGTAGTCATGCATTTTCTTGTTTCTAATGCACACACCCAAATGGCATCACCTGCAAGAAACTTGTTAATGCATACATTAATGAAATACCCAGAACTTTCAAGACATGACTCCCATTTAAAGGAACAAAAACCTGTTGAAGAATTGTAAATGCTTCAGTGAACAATTCATATGCCTCATTAAGATTCCCCTTTGCTAACTGAAGTTTTCCAATTTCTATAAGATCACGATATTAGTACAAACAGGGGCATAATGCTTTGCCACTGCATGCATGTCCAATATGTCAGATGTTTTGAATGAAGCTTCTGCATCAAGATCATAAATTTGTGCAGCAATATTCAAACCAACATTCTCTTCTCTATATGATGTGTTCTAGCTGTGGAAATCACTCACATCCACCTGTGACCTCAATAATAGAAACTTATATGTCTATCTCTTGATTAGCTCGGACACAAGTTCTAAAATTTATCCATTCATTTATGTCATGTCAACTTAGTAATACATCAATAATCTCAAGCATAGATGTACTGTCCCCAAGGCCGAGCCCCGTTGTAAACCATGTTCTGTAAGGAATTGTAATTATGTTTTATAGGCTGGTGAGCCAAGTTTTTATAAGCTAGAGGCTTATGTGTTTGTTAGGCTAGGGAGCCTGAGTGTTGAAGGCTAGGAGCCTGCTGTTGTATATGTAATCACGCAGAACAATTAATAAAATATAAACACCGCCATGTGCAGACGGACCACGATGAATGAGTGAAGGGGGACTAAGAATCCATAGGGTGGGCAAGGAATTAGGGGCTGGAAGGTGGAAAAGGGGCTAAGTGTTGAGCCTAGGGGGATTAAGCCTGCAGAATAATATTTTAATATTATCCCAAAAGACATGTACATTTTATGTTTTATGCTAAGTTTCTGGCAAGGGGAGAACGTAGAAGGGAGATGCGTGCTGGTGGAACGCATGCAGTTTCATGGGTGACAAGTGTCAACCCTGACGCATGCGAATAAAATGGCCAGGGTGAGCCATGAGGAGGGTTCCTTCCCCATGTGACCCGATGGTATGAACGGGTACAGAGCCCTGGATAATACTACCAACCCGACTCCTGCAGAGAATCGACGTGCGTCCCTGTGATTCAAAAAGTCTGTGTCTGGCTCTGAGAAAACCGGTGTGTATATTCCCTGAACGAGAAGCCTGCATGGAGTTGGGAAAAAGTTTATGTTTGGTTTTGGAAAATTGGTACATCCCTTCCCTATTCTAAACCGGGAAGTCTGAATCGACCCCTACGTGGACGACTCGTCACACATCCTTAAGAATCCAGAATGTGAGTCTATTCAGTGTTGCCAAATTGAGAAAACAGAAGTGTCTCATCCCTGCTAAGCCTGGTTATACTGTTGCACCTGCCTGAAGCTGCCCTGGGGTGTTCGTTTATGGATTCCCGTGGATTGTGGTGGACGTGTAGTGTTTGACCATGTGTAGCTTGTTGGCTAGTTTGTACAACACTGTCTCCAGGTGAGAGAGGTAGTTGAGGTTGGAAGACCAGGTTGTTGGACCTAGGAGCTACTCCCTCCAGGTGAGAGAGTGCGCAGAGGAAGGAGAGAACTCCTAGAAGGAACTTTGCAGCTGCCATAGAGCCCAGAGACTTCCGGTCTGGCATGTTCCTGTAACCCAAGGCAAGGGATATTAGCAACCGAAGGACTGTCCAGGTGACAGAGAAGGTGTATACTCCTGGGGTGGAACATGCATGTGGGGAATGAGGGTATGCGGGCAGTGAGCGTGGGAGGTTCCTTGGAGAGAATCCCTTCCTTATGGTTGTGTGTTGTTTTCCCTGTAACCTCAGCCTAGCCTAGGATTCCTTGTCTTGGGGTGGAGCTTAGTGCCAGCTCGGGGGTGACCCACTGTTGACCTGATGAGCAGTGTGGTCTAAGGCTGGGAGGTTCATGGAAGGCCTACACTTGGTTGGTGGATTCTACCACTGTTAAAAGATAAGTATTTGATTATGTTTTAATCATGTTTTGCATGAATCTGCTGCTTATGTTATTATGATTTCCGCTGTGTATATGAATTAATATGGAATGCTATGGATTGTTAATTATAGCAGTAAATAGTATGTTTTACTCTGTGCTTAAATGAGTTTATTTGTTTAAATGTGTGTGGATTATATAATACCTGTATGAGTTATGTATAGAGTGGTTTTATAACCTTCTCTTAATAGTGATTAATCCTTGGTAGCCAGAAAAGGGGCGCTACAATTTGGTATCAGAGCCAAGGTTTCGACACTGAGCCTAGATGGGCCAGTGGAGTGGTCTTTGTACCGAGAATGCGAGGGGAAATTGGGTCTAGAAGGCCAATTTTGGACTCTGGTTTGATCCAAAGTATCAAGGAGTTACTTGACGAGTTTTTAAGCTTAGGAGGTATAGCGGTGTTATGAAACCGTGTCCAGTATGGTATGAGTCCACAGGGAGAGAGGACTCCACGCTAGAAGTGTAGGAGCTTTAGGAACTGTTCGGGAGGGAAGGTGAACCCTCATGACCGTTAGATCTATAAAGTGTGCATGGGGTTTAAAGCCCTTTGGAATTGCACATGAGTCTGGAAATCGCGATACGCGAAATCTCGAATTAGTTAGGAACTGTCTGAGCCGTCAGATCTCGGCTGGAAAACCCGACAACTGTTGGATCTGTCAAGAGATATCCGAGGGTCAAAACCCCAGTGAATAGGGGCAAAATCCCCAAAATAGATCTAGACCGTCCGAAGGACGGAGGCCAAGTGTCGTGAGATTTCCCATTTCGGGAAAATCGGGAATCACGATATTGGGAGTCCTGGTAACAAGGGATCGAGACTTTCCATGGTGGAAACCCTGGAGCAGTCGTGGATCGTCCAATTTGAGAAGGCCACGTGTCG
>SNQJ01S0044866.1:149695-160082 GCA_010110895.2 Picea sitchensis
GGAGGCTTATGTGTTTGTTAGGCCAGGGAGCCTGAGTGTTGAAGGCCAGGAGCCTGCTGTTGTATATGTAATCACGTAGAACAATTAATAAAATATAAACACCGCCATGTGCAGACCGACCACGATGAATGAGTGAAGGGGGACTAATCATCCATAGGGTGGGAAAGGAATTAGGGACTGGAAGGTGGAAAAGGGGTTAAGTGTTGAGCCTAGGGGGCTTAAGCCTGCGGAATAATATTTTAATATTATCCCAAAAGAAATGTACATTTTATGTTTTATCCTAAGTTTCTGGTAAGGGGAGAACATACAAGGGAGATGCATGTTGGTGGAATGCATGTAGTTTCATGGGTGACAAGTGTCAACCCTGACGCATGCGAATAAAAAGACCAGGGTGAGCCATGAGAAGGGTTCCTTCCCCATGCGACCCGATGGTCTGAACGGGTACAGAGCCCTGGATAATACTACCAACCCGAATCCTGCAGAGAACCGACGTGCGTCCCTGTGATTCAAAAAGTCTGTGTATGGCTCTGAGAAAACTGGTGTGTATATTCCCTTAACGAGAAGCCTGCGTGGATTTGGGAAAAAGTATGTGTTTGGTTCTGGAAAATTGGTACATCCCTTCCCTGTTCTAAACCGAGAAGTCTGGATCGACCCCTACATGGACGACTCATCACGCATCCTTGAGAATCCAGAATGTGAGTCTATTATGTGTTGCCAAATTGAGAAAACATAAGTGTCTCGTCCCTACTAAGCCTGGTTATACTGTTGCACTTGCTTGAAGCTGCCCTAGGGTGTTCGTGTCTGGATTCCCGTGGATTGTGGTGGAAGTTTAGTGTTTGACCCTATGTGGCTTGTTGGCCAATTTGTACAACACTCTCTCCAAGTGAGAGAGGTAGTTGAGGTTGGAAGACCAAGTTGTTGGACCTGGGAGCGACTCCCTCCAGGTGAGAGAGTGCGCAGAGGAAGGAGAGAACTCCTGGAAGGAACCTTTCATCTGCCATAGAGCTCGAAGACTTCTGGTCCAGCCTATTCCTATAACCCAAGGCAAGGGATATTAGCAGCCGAAGGACTCTTTAGGTGACAGAGAAGGTGTATACTCCTGGGGTGGAACATGCATGTGGGGAATGAGGGTCTGTGGGCAGTGAGCGTGGGAGGTTCCTTGGAGAGAATCCCTTCCTTGTGGTTGTGTGTTTTTTTCCCTGTAACCTCAGCCTAGCCTAGGATTCCTTGTCTTGGGGTGGAGCTTAGTCCCAGCTCGCGGGTGACCCATTGTTGAGTTGATGAGCAGTGTGGTCTAAGGCTGGGAGGTTCGTGGAAGGCCTGCACTTGGTTGGTGGATTCTACCACTGTTAAAAGATAAGTATTTGATTATGTTTTAATCATGTTTTGCATGACTCTCCTGCTTATGTTATCATGATTTCCACTGTGTATATGAATCAATATGGAATGCTATGGATTGTTAATTATAACAATAAATAATATGTTTTACTTTGTGCTTAAATGAGTTTATTTGTTTAAATGCGTGTGGATTATATAATACCTGTATGAGTTATGTATAGAGTGGTGTTATAACCTTCTCTTAATAGTGATTAAGCCTTGGTAACCAGAAAAGGGGCGCTACAATAGAGATATAAAGGTCATAAATCTCATTAGAAAATTGCCCACGAGTATATGTAACATCATCTTTTCATTCATTATGTCCATCAGGCAGAATGATACCTACAAGCTTCCAACCACCAAAACCTGTAAGACTATCCAGAAGCTTCAAGCAGAGCCGTATTGAAAGTTTAAAGTTCAACATGAAACCTCGAGAACACTGATGCTATTTCCTTCCAACCTGTGTTATGCCCCATGCAGATTACAATATGCATGTCATCTCTCGAGTACTGACAAAACAACTGCTGCAAATGCTAAGCGGTCTGTCCATCCATTACATGTTGATTCACAGTAAATTCTACTGCAGTTATTGTTTATGTGAATCAAATATTTAGGGTTTAATTCCGCAGAAGTAGGACAAGCAACATAGTGATGATGAAACACAGAGCAGGGAATATATCTTCTCCAGATCTAAAAACACCATCAATATTTGTATGATTGATGAGTTGTGGAAAAAAAAACCATCCTGCAAGCTTCTCCTCAAAATCTGACTTTTACCTGTGGACTCGGGCTTTGTCTTAAGTCGTGGCTTAATGTGCTAGGATTTGATGTGTTGCGTGGTGATAATGGCTTGTTTCTTGCACACTTGATATGTAGAAGAAAACTTCTCGGTCCCTTATATTGAATAGGTTCCTCCTCCTCATGACTTGGCACTCAGTCTTTCCATGTGGAACAACTCCACAACAACACCAACCCAAAGATATAACTACAAAATAATGGTATCGGGCTCGGTGCTGACTTTGACCTGTGTCTGGCATGTTATTAACTTAGACTTCACATATGGACTTGTAGTTTGATAATGAATTTGATATGCGATAACTTAGCATAGATTAGAATTAGACTTAGGATAGTAACTAGATGCAATAGAATTAGTTTTTTGGCATATGTGACATGGTTTATGATATTTTAATAGTAAAACACTTAGGCACACACATCGCATATCCGATAGATTTACAATTGCAAATCTAAAAGGTAAAAAACTAGGGTTTTAGGCTATACTAACAACACTTTTGGAATGTAGTTCGGAGGGTAAAGAAAAAAGATTTATGGCCAAAAGTAATCACTAAGAGATTGATGAATAACCTGGAGGTCAATACACTAACCAAAAGACTGAAAAAAGAAATAAGTCAAATTGAGAGAGATGAAAATTCTCTCAAAAGTACCATTACATTTTGATTGCTAACATATGTCATATTCAATGAGAAGGTCATGTAGAACAATCAATTACAGGGAAAGATACAAGAAAAAGAAAAAACTAGAATACACAGTGCTTGATGAGATCACTAAAAAAGAAATTCTGAAGGTACCAGAAAATCGAAATGTACAACAACAGGAGCAACAGGTACCTCAAAATCCTGCAAGTGTTGTTAGAAGATCTACCAGGTTAAGTAGACCCCCTGAACAATAGTCTCCTTCATTGTATTATTTATTGTTGACTGATCCTGGTGAACCAAAATGTTATGAAGAGACAATCCAGGTAGACACTAAAAATAAGTGGTATCAAGACATGAAAGAGGAAATAGATTCTCTGGTAAATAACGAGACTTGGGATTTGGTTCAGTTTCCTGCAAAAAAAATAACTTTGCTGAATAAATGGGTTTACAAGTTGATGGGAGAATATGGAGGAAAAATGAGGTACAAGGCTAGACTTGTTGTAAAGGGGTTTACACAAAAGAAGGGTATATATTTTTATGAAAATTTTTCTCCTATTGTTAAAATGACTTTAATTAGAACTATTTTAAGTCTTGTGGTAGTAGAAGATTTGAATCTTGAACAGTTAGATGTAAAAGCATCTTTTCTCCATGGGGATTTGGAGGAGGAGATTTATATGCAACAACTACAGGGGTATGAGGTCAAAGGGAAGGAGAATTTGGTATGAAGGTTGAAGAAGAGCTTGTATGGCCTAAAGCAAGCTCCAAGGCAATGGTATTTGAAGTTTGACAGGTTTATGACAGAACAAGGTTATAGTGCAATGGTATTTGAAGTTTGACAAAGTTTATGATGCATCAAGTTATAGTAGATGTCATTCTAATCACTGGTTTATTTTAAAAAGGCTAGAAAATGGAAGCTATATTATCTTACTATTATATGTAGATGGCATGCTTGTTGCGTGGTCTAATATGTAGGATATAAATGTTCTCAAGAATAAATTAGCTAAATCATTCGCGATGAAGGATTTGGGTGTCGAAAGAAAATCCTTGGTATGAGAAAAACAAGAGACAGAAAATCACAAATTGACATTGTCTCGTAGGAGTACATAGAGAAGGTGTTGGAGAGGTTTAGAATGAAGAATGAAAATCCATTTATTACACATTTGGCCAACCATTTAAAATTAACTAAGGAAATGTGTCCCAAGACAAAGGAGGAGATAAAATACATGCCCGTGGTCCCTTATTCATCAACACAGCTTCTGATGTATGTATGGTTTGCACAAGACCAGATATTGAACATCCAGGGGGAGTTGTGAGCAAGTATATGAACAATCCAAGTAAAGAACATTGGGAGGAAGTAAAGTGATTCTCGTGTATTTGAGAGGCACTTCACTCATGCATTATTTTGGAGGTTCGCATTGTTCTACATGGATATGTTGATTCAGATATGGTGGAAGTGATAAATATAATGAGAACCAAAGGTTATATTTTGACTATAGGTGGAACAACAAGAAAGTTGGATTTCAAATTGCAAAAGGTTGTTGGTACTTTTGTTGGATCATGTTGTCATTGATGCCAATGGTTTGATTGATTGATGTCATTGGATTGATTGATGTCATTGATTGATTGATGTCACATCGGATTTCAAGTGATTGATTGATGCCAAAGGATTGGATCAATTGATACTGATGTAATGTAATATGTATTGTCCCTGATGAGATAGATGAAGATGGATCAATGAGTTGTCATTGATACATGATGAAGATGGATCGATGTGGCTCTCTACTTGGTATATGATGCATTGTTGGAAAATGTATAGATGACTCCATTATTGTCTTATCATGATTAATATATGCAATAAATGGATGAACTCCAAAGTGGTCCCCTTATGATGAAATCCCTCAAGGGAAGACGCTTTGTGGATTGAGTTATCCCGAAAGAACGGTTGGAGGACCCATCCTTTCATTATTGTCTTATCATGAATCATAAGGCAACAAATGATTTGAACTCCAAAGTGGTCCCCTTATGAAACTCTCACTCGAAGATGCTTCATGGATTGAGTTATCCCAGAAGAATGGTTGGAAGACCCATGCTTGTATGTGGAATAAATGAGATGAAGATCAAGGAAATTGTTGGTGAAACTATCCCAGATGGATAGCCCCAACCACTCTCCTAAGTGGTATGTGGGAATGTCACATAACTCATCATGGTTGGAGAGTTATGGTCTTACAAAGATGAAGGACCCCCACATGAAGGCTTGAAGCCCCTACAAAGAAGTCAAAGTGACCTAAAAGAAGAAACTATTATTTAAATGATAAAGTAAAGACAAAGTCAAGGCGCATTTTAAATAATAAAGAGAAGTGACAAAAAATCAAGAAAATG
Source organism: Picea sitchensis (assembly GCA_010110895.2). Taxonomy (NCBI): domain Eukaryota; kingdom Viridiplantae; phylum Streptophyta; class Pinopsida; order Pinales; family Pinaceae; genus Picea; species Picea sitchensis. The sequence continues at coordinate 154,885 of SNQJ01S0044866.1, forward strand.
ATAAAGTAAGGAGACAAAATCAAGAAGGAATATTTAAATGATAACGCATTGGATAACTTTATCATTTATGGAAAGTGGCTAACCCTAAAAATAAGAAAATAGGTTATGGCCTAGAAATGAGTTAATATTATTTAAATGATAAAGTAAAGTGACAAAGCTGGGTAGATTATTTAAATAATAAAGAGAAGTGACAAAAATCAAAAAATGATAAAGTGTTTCGATGAAAAACCTAAGAAGGAATATTTAAATGATAAAGTATTGGAGAACTCTTCGATTTATGGAAAGTGGTTAACCTAAATAAGTAAAATAGGTTAAGTGACCCAAAATGGGTTAAGGGACCAAAAAATGGGTTAAGTTACCTAGAGGATCAAAGTATAAATAAGAGGAAATGGTCTCTTGTAGATCATCCTTTGTGGATCACGGAGGATATTACTGATGTAGAGCTTCTTGTGAGAGCTTCTGAGCATTTTGGTGTGGAAAATTGATCATATTGAATATATATGTGACTGAGGTAACCAAAGGATATCTAAGCCTTAAATTTATGAAGGTGCAGAAAAGAGGGTCGGAATTGTGGGAGGATAAATTCTTTGATGATGCTTTCTAAGGTATGTTATTTATAGGTCATCTCAAATTCACTTTGAAATAATTGTTTTTATATAATGATTCAGATCAGGAAATTTGATATCACTGAGGGCACATCCAAGTATCTGTGGTGGTAAAAAAATTCATCTCATGGGTCGTTGTATTTTGAGATAACTCTGAAAATAGGGTTTGTGGCTAGTCCTAAACTAGTCTAAAACATGTGTTCTGGGTAAAATGTCATAACTTCTTCATAAAATATCCAAATCAGGAGACAAATTGTGTTGGTTATTACACTCCTTTAGTATGTTGTGTAAACAGTTTTAGATAAATCCAAATCAAATATTCCATGTTCTCTTGCCAAGGTCGCTCTCTAGAATAAGACAAATTCAAAGCAAGGTATGCCATTTTTCTATAACCACTTTTATGAGAGGTTCCAAGTAGTGACACCTATAGAAAATGCATAAAATACTAATTGAAGAAAAAAAATTGTGTATAAGTTTCATATATTTTTCATTGCAGGTACAAAGTTAAGGATTATTTTCAGTTAGGGTTGTTGACTAATCCAAACTAGTCCATGGTTGAGACAAGCAATTGATGAGTTCTCACATTACATGAGGTGTATAGTTGATGATGTTGGTACATATTGATGATTAATTGTTGATGAGTAGTTGACAAATGATTGGTTTATACTTGCACATGGTTGGATGCACTTTTATGGTACATGTTTATTACAAGTTGTTTACAATTGTGCTTGAGTGGCTTGGCTTGGATGCATTTTGTTTTATGGTACATTTGATATCTCATGAGGAGGGATTTGCTTTCAAGGCTCTATCCTGCTTTGAAGTGCTGAGGGGTGTAAGCTGAGGCCTTTCATTATATATCTTAGTGCTCCAGAGTTGTAATTTCATTCATTTGTTACCGAAACCCCAAGGATTGTAGTCTCAGAATAAAAAAGAAAATTGTACACATCTGTGTTCTCAAGGGTCCCTCTTGGTGATGACTTGTTGTTGATATATTTTTGATATATGTTCTTGATATGTGTTGACATTTAACTAGTTATAAATGAAAAAGCAATGAGTAATTATTTAATGGTAATTCGTTAACTAAGGAGTTTTGGGAAAAAGATCCCTACAATGTTCACCCCCCTTCTCAGAAAAGTCCAACACTGGAATCGAAAGTCAGACTTCACTACAAGCCTTAACAATATTGAAGGAGATCCATAGACACACAAGTGGATGATGAAATACCAATCCTTTGATTAGAAACTATTCTACTTGGAGAACAGATATGAGATGCATTTGAAGACAATGGGAGCAACCATTTGTAAGGCAGCCATTGGTGGATCGGGTCCCGCTAAAAGAACAAGTCAAAGTTTGCAGCTCAAAGGGGAAGGAAAGAAGAATGACGCATTGCCTCTCACATCCATTAATAGTGTAACTTCAACTCCCATCAAAGAAAGCATGGAACAATGCACTTACAATTCAAGTATTTATGGCTAAAGCTAAAGGAGACATATATCAAAGCAAGAAGGAGTAAGAAGATATTGAAGACCACTCCATCAAGATTATCGAAGGTAAAGAATTTCCAAAACCCTTGATTGTATTATTTCTAAATGATATTGAAACATTTCAAGTGAAGATAGAACAAAGGAAGATCCCAAAGTATTTCAAATGAAGATATTGAATCTCCAAAGACTCTTGATTGCAATGATTCAAAATGTGATGATGTTGAATTTTTCTCACGAAGAAGATGATCTGAAATAGTTTTGTAAAGTTTGATGGTAGTTATCCCATGGAAAGAATAAAAGAAGATCTATTAGAACTCTCAAAAGGAAGTTGAAGAGGGTTTATAGATACAAAAGTGATCATTTTATACACACCATAACTATCTTTCACATAACACTAAGAAGTTTCTTAGGAGGAGTCAAAGGCACATATTGAAGTTAAAGGAATGCTCAAAAGAACAAGAAGAGAAATAAGACAAAATTGGAATAAAAGGAAGAAGAGATCACAAGACTAAAGAACGAAAAGTAAGATATGTGAAGGTAAGATAGATGGAGATTAGTAAAAGTTTTGAAACTATTATTCATCCAAGACCCAAATTGAAGAAAAGCCAAGGGTAGGAAAGAGATTTTGAAGAATCAAATTAATGAAAAGAAAGAGTCATGTGATAAGTTAGATGTTGAAATTGTTGATCTTAGAAAGAAGTTAGAGAAGTCAAACAAATTCTTTTATAGCTCATGAATCTTGGATGATATTTTGGAAATTCAAAGATCACCATATGATAAATCAGGTCTTGGATACAAAGAAGAAGCTACACATGCTAAAGAAAGCACCTCAAAGAAGCATGAGGTATGTCCATCAAAGAAGGAAGACAATGTTTCAAAGCAACCATCTACAGAAGGCAAGGAAAATTTCAAAACAACAAAGAAAGGAAGACATCAAGAAGCTATCTTTGGGACACCAAAGTAAAGGCATGAAAGTATTTTTCATGGGAATTGTTATTCATGTAATGAATATGGTCACAAATCTTTTGAATGTAGATCTTATGAAAGAAGATATAATGGAAGATTTCATAACACCATAAGGTGTTGTAGATGTGATCAAATAGGACACATTCTTGTTCACTGTAACACCATGAGATGCTACAGCTGTAGTGGATTTGGCCACAAATCCTAGGAGTGCTAGAACACAAGAAGAAAGTCTACGATGAGGACTTCAAATAGCATGGCTAGAAGAAGGAATGAAGTAAGGAAGGGAGACATCTTTGAAAAGATAGATGCTCAGAGCTCAAGTTCTTAGGAGCAGGGACATCTATAGAAGTGGGTGAAGAAGACAAAGCAACCAGAACAGAATGAAAGACTGAAGGGAAGTTTAAAAATGTCATCTACTGAGGCATACGTGGGTGACAGTGGTATCAGTCACGTACATATGCAGAATGACCTTATATAGGTCGCGTACATACGCGAGCTGTCTGTGCAGCAGATCGCGTATATGTGGTGAAGCCTAAGGAAAAGAGCTATGCACAAGGATTGCAGTTTGATGTGATGGTATAACTCTGTGATGTAGGGTCTGACTTAGTTTATTGCAGGTTTTAACATTGTTTGTTGCAGGTTTTCATGATTCTGTATTGGATTATGTAAGGTGATGATGTAAAATAAAATCTTGGGTGCATGGCACTAACCCATGAGTATGGATTGATAAAAAATTTTGTTGAAGATCAATGTTGGTTATGATAGTGAAGTTATGACACCTTAGTTATGTGATATATCTTGATAATGCATTGGAAGCTTACTTGTTGAAAAGCTTGATGCATGCATTTGGCATATGGATGGGATACACATTGGGATATGTGGTTGGTGAGTTGATGAGATGATCATGTTGTACATTATTTATGATCTATAGTTGATGCATGATTGGTACGTTTCTAGTACATTGGTAGAGGCACCTACTAGCAGGTTGATTGGCACATGTTTTATGGAGGATTTTGCATATATGTATGGGATTCATCATTTTGTGGTATTGGTGCATGGTGGTGTACATGTTTGGTACACTCATAGATGGCATATGCTTGATGATACTACACCATTGGTACTACTTGATCAACACAACAATTGATATTTGTTTAAGATACATGATTGTGGCACTTGGTTCATGATGGAGACATATCATGAGTGATATGACACATGGTTGGCATTGGTAGATGCACATGGTTGGCATATCGGTAGATGCACATGGTTGGCATATGGGTAGATGCACATGGTTTACATATGGGTAGATGCACATGGTTGGCATATCGATAGATGTACATGGTTGGCATATTGGTGGATGCACATGGTTGGAATATTGGTATATGCACATGTTGGCATATTGATAGAGGCATATGATTGATACATTCCATGGATGATATCTTTTGGCACATTTCATGATGTTAACGTACATGGTTGATGTACATAGGTGTTGTGCATTATGAGAACACATTTTTGTACAGGATGTGCTTAGTTGATATTTTGCTCACAATTCTTTATTTCATTGTTGACATATCTTTTGCTTCATGATGCTTGGTATAGCATGAGTTTGATGCATGAACAAGTCCAAGGATCGTTATATGGTAGCACATTGTTCATCTCGCAGAAAAGATAGGGGAGACATACCCATAGGGGGAGTCATTCTTCTTCCCATGATTCTAGGAGGAGATATTTATCACATGCATACCTAGAAAAGAGCCCTATATTTGAAGAAAGAGCACATAGGCATAATTCCAGGAGGAGCAATGGTCACAGGGGGAGTATGTTCGATGTATTTTAAGCATTGCATCAGAGTGATATTCCTTGTTCAAAAGGGGAGAGATTATTCATAGGAAGATCAAAGGCACTCAGACAGGGGGAGCAACCCCAAGGAAAGTTCAAGCAGGGGGAGCCGCCCCAAGACGAAAAATGGCCCTTTGCCATTGATGTCAAAGGGGGAGAGATAATCACATTGATGTGATTGATGATTATTGATTGGGAGAGATAGTCACATTTGGGAGAGATAGTCACATTGACTATTGATGTAGAGCATGCCTTATCTACATGTTGACATCAATAATTGGTAATTGGTGTTGACATCAATATTGGT
>SNQJ01S0044867.1:22032-34141 GCA_010110895.2 Picea sitchensis
TGTTAACTCTTGTTAGCTCAATGTCACTTTCCGAATATAACACCTGTGACTGGAGTGACCTCTAGTAACCCTGTTTACCCCTCTTTGGCCCTGGCTATAGTCTAACGGGGTGGTTTAGACCATTAAGCTTCCTCTTCTGGAGCTCCTATTTGGAAAGGGACATTACAGGTGGTAGCCTCCTTGGGATGTGCGCCCTCCCTTTAGAATGCGCCACATAAGGGAGGAGGGGCGCACCCTCTTCTTGGGATCTCCTCCCACGTGACACAACAGCACCCAATCTTACCCATAACTCCATATTAAGTGCCATCGAGACTCAGTGAACTAAGAGAGAGGGTGATTTAGATTGGAGACAAGACAAAACATGTTTTCGACATGTTTCCTTAATAACAAGGATGCTGATTTATTTGTCTTTTATTCACCTTTTTTGAGTAAAATTAATTTTTGATGAGCAAAAGTCCATTTTTTCTTTCAAAAAGGGGGGACAAGGGTAAAAGGGGTATTCTGGGTTAGAAAACAACACCCCCCAAGGCATATAATGCCTCCTAGTACCACTTTTTTATTATTACATCAATTTACAAAGTAAAAATCCCGTTTTGCAGGAAGTTTTACAATTTATTAAAATAATTAAAAAATCCTAGAGGGACCTAATGCATGTCCATAAGACTCTGGGTAAATGTCTAGCATGGTAATATACATTAGACACTAGACTTAGAAAACACACACTAAAACCTAACCATTAGTACACACTCCAGCTTTGGAGGTTGTGAGTGAAAAAACTTAGAAATTATAACTCGCTAAAGAGTAAGATATAATTAACAAGTGATAAAAAACACTCCAGAGTATGCACTGATGATCAAGTCTTAGGAGTTGAGCCTTTTACATAACAGAGAAATCATGCTTAGCTCATTTTATTACAATTCCCCCATGGGGGTATGGATCATGCTTAAAAGAAAAAGAAGACGGAATTTTTTTGAAGGGGCCATAAGGCTCGATTGTACTTCTGAACTTTGAATTTGAACAAGTATCTTGTTCAATCTTTGCAGTTCATCGTCAGTCCTGCCTGGTGCAACTAGGGAGGTAACAGTCCCAAATGAGTCTCCCTAACAGGTCACAGAGTAACCACATAATTTAGAAAAAGGATACAAGAAAAATATCCACCAAGATTCTCCAGTGCTGGAAGAGAATAATTACAAGAAGGAGAGGAGAGAAAAGGAGGAGATATTGCTGAGTTATTGAACCATTGTAATAGATAGGCTTTGAATGACTGCAATCTATGTGCCAGGCTTTGGTTTCTCCTCTTCAATTGGGCAACCAAGACCAACCAATGCTCTGAACACTTGACCAATATTTTTGTTTGTCTCTTCTTGCTTCTTGAGAATCTGTTCCTTGGAGTAGTCGAGTTTTTGCTCCATGCGCTCCCACTTGGTTTCCTTGGGCTTTGAAGAAGAACTGACATTACTTTCCATTGCTAGGACACTGGTTCGAGGGATCACAAAGTCTAACACTATAAAGCCACACTATACCCTGCTCGCAATCCTAAAAACAAAAAATGATAGTGCCAGAATGAGAGAACAATGTAAGTTATTTGAAGAGCCCATGAATTCTTTAAATAAATGTTGAGGGAGGCTTGGCAAGTTCCTTGCCAAATCTATCCACTGATTCAGAGAGATCTGGAGGCATCAAGAAGATCAGAACTAGGGGAGATGAACTATCCCGATAGATGGAAGTGCTGATATAAGATGTCAAATCTCCAATGATCGTCATCTTTATCAAGTGGTTGATAAATTGAAGCATGAGAGGGCTCAACTATTGTATATATAGAAGGAGGAGATAGCTCTTGTAATTATTATCATCATTGTACTCTATTCTTTGTATTGTCTTGGAGAGGTCTTGTAGGGAGCAAGACACTAGAGTTCATGAGGAAACCCTAGGAGCTAGATTCTAGGGTTCATGAGGAAACCCTAGGAGCTAGATGCTAGGGTTCATGAGGAAACCTAAGGAGAAGACAAGGAGAGAGAGAGAGAGAGAGAGAGAGAGAGAGAGAGAGAGAGATGTCTTGGATGTTCATGGAAAGATTGTCCTTGTGTGATGTTAGGGTTTATACTATGCATGTAAACCCTAGAGAAGAACATGATGTTGGAGATGATGATGGCTCTTATGGCTCTTGTTGTAGCTCTAGGGTCTCTACCCTTGTAGTAGACATGGATATAAGATAAGATAATTTTATTAATGTCTAACTAATGACCACAAAAGTAGGTCAAGGTACCGTGGAGTACAATGATGTCAATACAATGTAGGAGTACCAAAAGGTCTCCTATAAAAGGTGAGATGTAGAAAGTAAAGTCCAATAAGGTAGAGTAGTAGAGAGTGAGATCTACTCCAAGGCATGAAGAGTCCTCGACCCCGAGTTCAAAGACTTTCTCTAATGAGATGTACCGTAGGAGAAGATCTATGGACAAGAGGAACCAAAAGAAAGGAAGTACGTCTGTCATGGAATGGACCCATCTCTTCCGAGGTTGAATGAAGAAAGCTGAGTATAGTTGGGTGTCCCGAGGGGGAACTAGTGGGGTGCCTGGATCGTCCACTGTGCCACTGACTGGTAGCGGTAGTGCACCAACGAGGTCTGGGGGATCAAATCCGTCTCCTGGGAAGGGATTTGTTTTGGTCATGCCGCTGAAATCTTGTGGGACGAGGGAAGGTCCCACGGGTCCACACTGATCGAGATTTTGAAGCTGCGTTTGGTGTCAGTCTTTTGCTTAGTGCCCCTTCCTGAGGGTAACACCATGAAGAAGGAGGTGATCCGCTGAGTAGGGTTTGGTCTCATAGGAGGCTGAAGAGTATGGGCTCTAAGCTTGAGGGCCTACTGTATGTATAAGGCTAAGCACTGTTGATCCAGATACCTGAAGAAGCCCATGAGGGTCTGAGTCCCCCTGAATAAACAATGGAACTGCTCCCTGATCTCATAATAAATGGAGCAACGGAAGAAGAAGTTCTCCTCAGTCTCGACCTCCTGTAACTAGCACAGCTGACAGACCCTGTCCGATCGATCAATCTAGTGGTCTGTCTGTACCCGAAGTCTATGAGAGCCCACTCTGAATTGGCCTAGAGGAATGCAAAGAGCATGTACCCAATGGTGAAATGTACACTATGGTTGAACGATGAACCCATCGCTAAGCTCCAAGAAATGCTCGGCGTAAAAGGCCATGTTTGGGTGTAACCCACCAGGGGGGTTTACCTAAGTGATTTGGATAAACTTCCTATAAATGTCATCTCTGATGATTTTGTTCAACACCTTTTTGGTCGATAGGATATGGTCAAGTGCATCTAAGGAATACTGAAACAAAGGGAGGTGATCAATCTGAATGACCACAGACTCTAAAAGATCTGACACCCTTGCAAACCAACCTCAAGCCCGAACTAATGGGCTATAGAGGGAAATGGTCTCAGAAGAGTAATGAGCCAAGTATGGGTACCGATATCGACCCTTTGTTGAGTCAGCTAAGCCCCTGATGCGATGCAGAAAAGAGACCAGTCCGAACACTGTCTCAAAACTCTGCTAGGATGATGTGATGAGGGATTGACTGGTTGCATCTAATGATGCGTTGGAGGAGAAGGGTCTGAACTCTCCATAGAGGCCCAATCAGACACTAGTAAGGAGGCCCCCCAAATTTCCGAGCCATAGAGAACAATGGGTTTTATAAGGGAGTCCATGAGAGACATCTTGGCTGAGATGTCCTCAAAATGGTGGGTGAAACATTGTCTCTCGAGAAGGGATAAAGACCCATAGCCCTTGATAATCCGAGGCCCGGTCGCAAACTAAAATGGGGTGCTGTAATTCGTACTCCCAAGTACATGTACGTGCTGGTGATCTCGATCTCCTCCCCTCTGAAGAAGAAATGAAGATCTACGGACTTCTTCGACCTGTTGAAGATCATAACCTTGGTTTTATCCAGGTTGACCATCAACTGCCGAAGATTGCAAAAGAGAGCTAAGGCATCCAACTATCTCTATAATCCTTCTGGAGTCGAGGCTAGGAGGACCACATCATCGACGAAAAGCAAGATGGATATCAAAACTTGGTGGAGGAGAGATCCCTCACTGTCCTGGATATGCTCGTGAAGAAAGGCCTCTAGCTCATCAATATAAACCCCAAACAATGTGGGGGATAGTGGGCAACCCTGTTTAAGTCCGATGGTACTCTTGATGAAATATGACATCCCGTGAACTATACGAAGACGACCAAGAACCAACTCATAGAGGTGCATGATGGCAATTAGTAGGGTATGGGAGATGCCAATGTCTTGAGCCTCTGGAACATGGCTTCTCTCGAGACAGAGTTGAAAGCCTTCCGAAATTCTACAAAGAAACAATAGACTTTTGAAGACCGATGTTGTGCCTCCTCAATGATGGCCTAGAGGGTAAATATGTGATCAATGGTCTGATGAGCGAGTCAGAATCCTGCTTGTCCCCTAGCTTCGAGGTGTTTATGCCCCAACTCACTAGAGAGCTTCCTGTGGTGATCCATAGCATAGAGCTTCGAGAAAGTATGGCCCACTATGATCGTCTTGTAATTGTTGGGATCCAAGCTGGGGACCGATTTGTGTATCGGGTGAATGATGTGGTGTGACCAAGTTGGAGGAAAATCAGTGCAAACCACATGGTTGAAGAGATCAACCAAGTAAGGAACCAAAGCACAGAGACTGTGCTTAAAGAACTCTGCTTGAAAATCTTCCTCAACTGTTGCTTTGTTGTTGTTCATCACCCAAATGGCCTCTTTGATGTCTCTGTCTAAGAATAAGAAGCATGAGGAGGGTGGAGAGGTAACCTGAATATGGGCCTGCCCAAGAATATCATAGAGAGTGGACATGTGGGAAAACATGGAGCCAGGGTCTAGGTTGGATGGGAGGAGGGAGCGACGGGGGAGGATAGTACGCCAAATTTTTTTCGGGGAGTGAGTAAGGGAAAAGGATAAGTTGTATCTCCTTTGACATATGGTCTTTGAAGAGCAATAAGCCAAGTACGGGTATCGATCTTGACCCTTTGCCGAGTCATCTAAGCTTCGGATGTGATGCAAAAAAGAGACCAGTCCGAACATTGTCTCAATTCGAAAGGGCCGAGCTCCAAATTTTGCGAGGATGATGTAATGAGGGACTGACTGCTAGGGAAAGATATTGGAGAGATTAACTTGATGAGTCTTGAGCTTGGTGTGATGCCTTGCTTGGAAGAAGGCTCGGTAATTGTACCCTTGATGTTCCTTGGAGGTGTTGGTGCTTGTATTGATGCAAAAGTTGAAGGCCTAGAGTTTGAGGACTCAGACCCTAAGATGGACATTTAGATTTGGAGGCTAGCTCTAGAGTTGTCTTTCCATGTACTTGTGTGACGCAACATGGCTAAGGTTTGTATTTGTAAGCCCTAAGGAAGACAACAGTGCTAGTGTGGAGAGCTTGTGTGATAGAAGCTTGTTGTGTGTGCCAAGGACTTGCTAGTGTTGATGCTAGCATGTTGAGGATCTTTGGTGGAGTGACCAGCTTTGGTTGGGAGTGATTCCTAGCTATGAGTTGGTGTCTAGGGTTTTCTTATGTTTCCCTATCTAGGGTTTTGAGAGCTTGATTTGTACCAGCTTGTGATAAGATTTTGGTATGTACATGTACTTCATCTCTTATATAAATGAAGTGTTTCAGCTGCCCAAATATTGTGTACTTGCAGATTTGATTTTCAGCTTGTGTTATCTTCTTGGTTGGGTGGATTCCAGCACTTATTATTCATGCTGATTTGACATATCATATAGTTGAATTGGTTAAGTGATTTAACACACATAGAAGATAAGGGACAGATTTTCTGCTGTAATTAAGTTATTTCTGATCTGTTGTGCTTGAAAAGTGTGCCTTAAGAGTTGTACATTGTTGGTATTGAAGTACACTTGTATGGTATTTATTCTCTTGGGCTGCTGGGTGATTTGGGTTGACCGTTGAAGTAAGGTGAGCTATTTGCTTCTGTAATTGAATACTTCAGATCAGCCCTAACACTGAAAGTTCAGAGGGATTTGATCTTGAAAACCTCAAGTAAATGAGGTTAAATTTCAAATTGCATTAATTGCCCAATTCTCGAAATTTCTACATTTACTAGGGCATGGGCAGCTCTTAAATGTAACAGGTGACCCTCTAGGGCATGATGGTTTCAGGGAGGACTTTATTGTATTTTATGTCTAATGATTCTCGATATGTCAACCAGACTTTTTGGATGGATATGCTGTGGCCTTTCTATTTTTTTTATTTATTTATTGTCTTTTTACTTCTTTTTACAGCTTTTGCTGGCTCTTGTCAGCAGATCGTCTATCTATTAATCTATTTTTTCTGTAGCCCTTTCTTAACCTCCTGTTCTGGAAAATCTATGGAAGCTGGCCTGTGAAAACATTGCTGATGGAGGCTGTCAATTGCTGGATGTAATGGACACTATTTTTTCTGTAGATGTTTGTTGTGTAATGGGGGATGATGGGTATTCTGTAGATGTTTTTTGTGTAATGGGGGATGATGGGTATTCCCACTTGCGTGAGTATTGTCATTTTTCTGTTTACACTGAATGATGATGCATCCTCCTTTTTTTTTTTTTTTGTGTTCTCCATGTGACAGAATTACTATGTCCAAAATTTGCTTGAAGGTGTTGTCATGGGCAACGAGATATTTGGCCACAGGCCTGCAGACAAACTGTTTTGATATCACCTGTAGGCTGTAATGAACCATATAGTTCATTAACTGAGTGAAGAGGGACAATAGCCCATGGTGCATTTTCCAGAGGACAGAAAATATATTTGATATATGTGAATACTTGGCAGTCAAGAAGACTGTCCTTATATACTACTACCTAAGAGAGATGCCCATGCTAAGGGACACAAACTTCCATAGTTTAAGTACATTACATGTAAGCACTATAAGAGAGACATACTTTCCTCCTTTCCCAGTTGGTAGTTACAAGTTTGCAGATCCCACTAAATTTCTCTACCATTGACTGTAGGTGCTTGGTTTTTTTGTTGCACATGAATATTAAGTGCCCACTTCAAAATTTTGTTTGTGCTCTTGATCTGGATAAATCTGTCTGCCAATACTTTATTTACTCATGCTTTGGCTCTCTGCTGCCCTTGGAAGTAGCACACCAAACTAAGTTAGATCAAGAAAAGAAGATCCAAACAAATGTGTGAGCTTGAGTGGGCTTCCCTTTATTCGGCGAATGGGTTTAGGAACAACATCATGCACTGATTGAGAGGGTTTGCCCCTAAAGGGACATTGGATTCCATGAAACAACCTAGCTTTGTCATAAATAACTGTTTGGGAGTGTCCTTTGACATCCTCCAACCAAACGAATGGATCAGGGTACGTCTATGGAGCAGTAATTCTGAAGTTCCCTACTTGAGTCAGGCAATAATTTTTATGAATGGATATAACTTCCTTCTCTAATATTAAAATGTAGATTACCCTCTTAAAGAGTTTTTACTGTTCTTTGAAAAATTATTAGATAGTAGAAACTGCTTGGCAACTTCTTGGAAGTATGCATACTTATAAAAGATTGTTATACATGAAGTATTTGAAACTGAAGAGTTCTCTGCTGGTTCCTATTACTCTATTATGCTGTGTGGTGCTGACTGAAACTCCCTTTAATGACAGGCTAAATAATTAGCATCTTCTATCTTGTTTGTTTTGTTATGTGATTGCAGGTGTGGCTTTACAATCTTGGAGTGGGTAGTTTAAGATATGAGGTTGAAAAAGTTTGTGATGGCTCCGGTGAAGATGCATCATGCAGCAGGTATGAATTTTAATTTTTGTTTGAATGAGACCAAATCCTTTTTAAGCTATTTGTTGCAGTGTCTGTGTTCTCTTTTATATTCCAATTTCTTTAAGTGGTTCGAAATCAGTAAAAGTGACAAGTAGTTGTGTCTCTGAATAGACTTGCAAAATGTCTAATAAAAGCAAATAGCAAGTTGTTTGTTAGATATGGATGAGTTGTCATGACTCTATATTCAGAAACACCCAGCCTCGGGCTGGTAAAATATAGTTGAAAGCAACATATATTAAAATGATACAGATACTTGAAAGAAACATTTGTAATTTTGATATAGATAGCTGTAATGATAGTGATCTGAGGGAAGTAATGAGAGTGATGCCTGAACATTGTTGTGATATAGTTGTATCATTTTTCTGTAAACATTTGGGATTGCTGTTACATTCTTCTGTGTCTCACATTCTAAATCAGAACAACACTAAGCAGTTTCCGCCAAGCATTTATAGCTTTTTGGCTAGGCCTTGTCATAGTAAGTTGCATTTCATGTAACATGTTCCTTTATGATGCATTTCTGAACTGAAACTTTAGGGGAAAGAACCCATAGATAGCTTCTTAGCCTCTGGTAAACATGGATACAGCATAAGCTTGGTGACTCCAAGCAGTGTTGTAGGTGCCGATATCACTTTCATTCGTCTAAGATTTACGCCCTACATCCAAGATGGTTCCATTCATTTATTTGGGTATTTTATATCTCCTCTGTATGCCAAGTTTTATTTGTTAATCTTTTACTAAGTATCTCCCTTTTATTGCACTAGCCTATTGGTAGCTTGATAAAGTTGGATCATCTGGTCTCGTGGACAACATAGTCAATCCAACTTGCCATGTTGAGATTGTATAGGTTAGTGTTATGCTGGTTGATCTTAAGTTACTGGTCCCCAGTGTTACCAGATCCATCCAGTCCGGGCCAGTTCGCCCCCCTGAAGTGCCTGAACTGGTATTGAACTGCCCCCCCATCTCACTGGACACACCCTTGCAGCAGTTTGGCCAAAAAAATAAAACAAAAGGAAAAATAAAATAAAAAAGGTGCTCCCCTCCGAAACCCTAAGTTATCATTATATAATCACCCCTCCTCTATTTGCCTTAGACATCTCTCATTGCTCATTTGTGAGTATTCGAAGATTGCGGAGCTGCGGTCAAGAGAGTTGATTTGGAGCGATCTTAGTGCTGATTTGGCACTATTTGTGAGCTGCGTTCAGTGCAGTTGGCATCTACCTCAGTGGTCTACATATCTTCTACAAGTTTGGAGGAAATATGACATTGGATTGTCGTGCCCATTTGAAGGTATGTCAAGAACATTTCACACCCTCATTGTTTTTTTCATAAAATTGTAGATTTTTGTTTTAGCAAATAAATAAAAGATAGATTTTGCATCTGCAGATTTTTTTTCATTGTTTGAGACATGTTGATCATTTTTTCCTCATAGGGGAAAATGAGCAACCTCAATGATAAGGGGAATCTTTGCGGGGATTAGAGGGACTTACTGCTTGGGAAGAAGAGCTGCAAGGGTTGAGCAATAAAGTGGCCAAGTTGGAGAAGGTGCTGAGCCCCTCACTTTCCAGGTTTCTAAGGACATTCAAGGAGACCATCTAGAAAGGCCTAACAAAGTTAAATCAGCTCAAGAGTTGTAATTTGGGGTGAGAAAAGATGTGTCAAGAAATGTAGGGGAAAGGATAGCCTTGTTCTTGGACCTCTGGGAAGTGGTAAATAGTGTCAGAAAAGATGTGTCAAGAAATGTAGGGGAAAGGATAGCCTTGTTCTTGGACCTCTGGGAAGTGGTAAATAGTGCCTCTATTCTGGAAAATTGAATTATTATGCTCAAAGAGAAACTAGAGTTCAAACTCAAGTAGGATGAATCTATGTGGACACTTTCATCAAGAAAGTGCAAACCATGAATTGCCACAAGAGAGAAAAGGACAACCTTCCTTTTGATAGAGTTACAAAAATATAGAGAGGTTAGGATAATATAATTCAAACTTTGCAGCAGTGGATTGTAGCTCGTGATGACTTTGAATAGAAAATATCTCAGGTTTTCTTTAATATATTTGAAGTCATGAAAAAGCTAGAATCTGCAACCCTTATGTAGAACAGTAAGATAATTGCAAGGGAAGAGTTTAAAGCTAAATTGGTTGAGATTAAGGTGCAAAGTTTGATAGCGTTGCTTCTTGTTTTGGGGTCGAGGTTAAAAAGTGGTTAACAAACTTTGTTGTGGATAATGTGGAGAGCAACTCGTTTTGCGAAGACTAGTTTGGCATCCTACGTGGGCTAAGGATGAGTTGTTTGCACTGAAAGTTAAATAATAGATCATGGTGGCCCCACTTAGAGAATATATTAAATGTAGGGTGGATCCAGTTGTCGATTTTGCGACTAAGTCGTCATGAAAATAAAATATAGTTGGGGTAGTTAGGTTACTTTGGGTGTTGCTTGTTCATTTTAGAGATAACATTTAAGCAATTCTTCTCAATAAAGAAGAGAAGAGAAGATAAAATTTTCTACAAATTTTGTAAGAAAAGCCTTCCAAGATTTCTATTTTCCTCCATTTCCCTTTGATTTGTTTTTTTCCATCCTACTATGGTATGTATTGTGACTATAAGAACATGGAACTGACAAATCTTTCCTTCCTGGTTGTTTCTCAGATTTCCCTATTATTCTAGTGCGTAGGAGCCCCATCCTAGCTCACAAGAGTGAACACTTTCTTTTCTCATTTATTTATTATCATAGAAATTTGTAAGGGCCTTCGAGCCATATTGTTTTTGATTCTTAAACGATCCATATAGGGGATCTATTGTTAAAAAGATACATAGAGTACTAACAAAGTATCACATTGTTTTTATAGTTAAGTTTGGTGTAAATATTGAGCTAAACTTTGAGCATGTGGTCTTTTTCAAACCCTTTTGAATTATAATGCTATAGTCCTTCAAATTTCTCTACAGAAGCTGTTTCTTTTTTTTTGTTTGCTAGCATGTACATTACTTGCGAGACTGCCTTGTGGCTAAGAAACCATGACCCAGGGGCATCTAAGCTATCAAAATCACCCGAGGATCGCACGCGGCCTGGGCCACACCAACCCTTAGCATGGATGGATTTTTTAGGTGTCTCCTTTCGACTAGAGTGGGTTTTGAACCTGGCTTGCCATACCAAATGAAACCCTTCGAAACCAATCACACTAATGGGATTTGATTGCAGAAGTTGGTTCGTATTTTGTGTATCCTCTTCCAATAAATATTGAATGTTTCTCTTGCTTACATCATATGGAGGATGGCAAATATATTTGTGGTTGATCAATACATTTAAGTATAGATTTTTCTTTTACAATTCCATTAATGTTTGAGCCTACCTTGTCCTTTCTCAAACAACAAATGAATTCTTAAGAGACTATATCATTCAAAAGGGTTTTAAAAAGACCACATGCTCAAAGTTCTTTGTAGAACTTGTTTCATATTTTATGTATCTTATTCTAGTAAATCTTGAATATTCTCTTTCTTACATCATATATAGGTGGCAAAGATATCTGTGGTTGATCAATACATTTTGTTGAAATATTGTAACTTCGAAGAATATTCTAATTATATTTGAGTTATTATTTTATAGATCAAATCCCCTTTTGTGGATTGATCAAGTCGAGTCTTGTATAAGATCAAATCCCCTTTTGTGGATTGGTCAAACTGTATTTGTATAATAGTATTTATAAAGTCGGTCCCCAATAATTATAAAGTGGTTTTAGCCACTTCTAGGAGAAGTCTGCTCAACCAAGTGAAGAGACACAACCCTAGCGCCATCTCACACTTGTATTTATATGTGAGGTTGGTGTCTCATTTACACACACTCACTCACTCATCTAGTGCGCATATCTTGAAGGCAGTTGCAGTTGCAGGAGGAAGGAGAAGAGAGGTGCATGCTCATTATTGGTCTGTCTTTGGTGTTTTGGTTTTAGTCTTGGCATTGTATTGGCAATCTATTATTGAGGAATTTTTTGTTGGGTTTTCTCCCATATGAGGGTTTCCCAAGATAAAATGTTGCGTACCTTGTGATTGTGTTTCTTTTAGTGAGCCTCTTTATACTGTTGTTTTGGAAATGCATTGAATGCTCATGTAATTTGGAAATAACCTAAGTCACCTGACACAGGGACACGGAGGACACGGAAATACGAGTATCCGACACGGGCACGACGACCCCCGGAAATAGGACACGGAGGACACGTTATATATATATAAAAATATATTTTAAAATATATATA
Organism: Picea sitchensis; assembly: GCA_010110895.2. Taxonomy (NCBI): domain Eukaryota; kingdom Viridiplantae; phylum Streptophyta; class Pinopsida; order Pinales; family Pinaceae; genus Picea; species Picea sitchensis. The sequence continues at coordinate 34,100 of SNQJ01S0044867.1, forward strand.
ATTTATATATCAAAATTTAAATTATGAATTACACATGCAAAA
>SNQJ01S0044867.1:34151-54633 GCA_010110895.2 Picea sitchensis
CTCGTGCTAAAGATTTCCAGCTTCGTGCTGATGTTGATGAGATGCCAGCTTCGTGCTGAAGATTTCCAGCCTAATGCTGATGTTGATGACGCTCCAGCCTTCATGCTATGATGCTACTATTGTTGATGATGCTCCAGCCTTCGTGCTGTGATGTTGTTGTTGTTGATGTTGCATCAGCCTTGTGTTGTTATTGATGATGATGATGATGTTATAGTGTTATACTAATCCATGTTGATGCAGATGATGATGATGCCATTCCAGCTTCCTGCTGTGGATGATGATATGGATAATGAGAAAAACTTCCAATGATTTATAGATATGCCAGTCAGTGTTCCAGATGTTGTTGATTTTGCTGCCCTCTCTCTCTCCTGATGATGTTGTAGAATACCCTTCTTGTTAAGGGGAAGTGTTGAAATATTGTAACTGCAAAGAGTATTCTATTTATTATTGAGTTATAATTCATTAGATCAATCCCCTTTTGTGGGTTGATCATGTCGGGCATTGTAATTGACCAAATCCCCTTTTGTGGATTGGTCAAACCCTAAATATATTATGCAAATTGAGAAGTCAACCCCCAGGCTAATTAAAGTGATTTTAACCACTAAGAAGACAAGTCAGCCCTGTCCAGTGAAGAGACACCTTTCCAGCACCTGCCAGTTTGTATAAATAAAGGAAGCCAGCGCCTCATTTGATCACTCACTCATTCGCTCACTCAATGCGCAAGTTTGGTAGTTGCAGTTGGGAGAAGGAAGAGAGAGGCGCATTGCTCAGTGGAGGATATTCTCTAGTGTTTGGTTTATTGTCTTGGCATTGTATTGGCTATCTATATTAAGGAAGTTTTTGCTAGGTTTTCTCCCCCATGAGGGTTTCCCAAGATAAATGTTGTGTATCTTGTGATTGTGTTTCTCTCAGTGATCCTATCTATGCTATGGTTATCTAGTAAATTGAAAAGAAACCTAATAATAGCTTAAACCTTAATAGTGTCTAGAGCCGAACGACCTAAGCATAGCCTCAGAGGACCCCTCTTTTCTTCAAGTACAGTCCACATATTGCCAGCAGCAACGTCCATCACACTGGCCTAGTCCTGAAGTGGCAGTGGGTTTTGCTCCATGAAGTAATGAGTTTGAGTATCATGGTATGTATCACTCCGATATTTGAAGCACTTGAACATGTTGTATTGAATCATTCTTCATTTCATGATGTTTGCTTGGAAATTATGCTCTTTGCCTTGTTTAAACCTGGGAGGGTGACACGATTCCCTAGTAAGTTGATTTCCCTTTAGGATGGATTGTTACTGGGTGGATCTTTGAAGAGTCATCGTCTGTTCCCTCCATACTTACCACTTTCTATATTTATTCCTTCCATCTCCCCATCTTTTGGGCATTGGGATAGGATACACTAGGAAGGGTTGTACCTTACCTTGTGGGAAGAAGGGGCTAAAGGCCTAGATGGTAAAAGTAGTTGGCAAGAGTTAAAAGCCATTTTGAAACCTTCGAGATGATTCGCCAAGGGATCCCCGAGAAAGCAGTGAAAAGATTCTCAGTAAGAAAAGGGGACCCACAAGATAACATGAACACTCAAGGTATTAGTTGATGGATAGGAGGTCTCATCACGAGCCAGCCTATTATGACCATGAACATGTAGCAGTATGACATTACCACCTATCTAGTGACAAAGCCAGGGTAGTGGCTCTTGGTTGCATATCCAAGAAAAAGGGGGTCTCGTCATGAGTCGGCCTTCTCATTTCAATGAAATGTTTTGTGGATGACATTGTCACCTCTAGTCACCAAGCCAGGACAGTGGCCCTCAACTATTCCCTTGTAGCACAAAAGAAAAGATCAAAAGAAAGAAAGCTAAGAAAGAATAAATGGCAATGAATGGGCTAGGAAACAATTGCATTCATGACAAGGTGCAGCGCACCCTCCACAAAGGCGTCTGTTGACCACCTATTTCAACTAGGGGGTCAACTCCATGTACCATGAAGATATGCACCTGATGGTGCTACCGAGTTGAAGACTTGTTGGTTCTACAAGGCAGTTTTGGCCTTCAGCACTTATTTTTGTAATTGGAATTTCCGCTCCCCTGCGTGGGATAATAATGTAATGGGTCTGCATGGATCAGAGTTTAGGTCAGTTGCCTAGGACTTTATCATTAGAGAAGTCCTTTCATCGAGTGTTTTTTTCCTCAGGTTATTAATTTGGCCTAACTAGCCTTATTAATTTCCCTTGAGTTTTTCACTCCCACAATAATCCTCCAAAGTGGTGAAAGGCGTTCTAATGGTTAAGCCCTATGGTAGCTAGTGTCTAGGAATATTGTAAATGACCATGCTAGACATTTCCTAGAGTCTTGCGGAATTCCGTCGAGTCTAAAGTTTTTTTTTTATTTTTTAAAATTACCTAGTTAATGGTAATTTTAATTATTTTTTGATCAAAAATGTTAAAACTAGGTCCTTGGGATTTTGATAGGGGTATTTGTGCTCAAAAGAAATGGAATGAGACCTCCTACACCCTTGGACCAATTTTCAGCTCAATTGGACAAGTTTTGCTAGGTGTTTGTCCATGAGGAGTCTAAGTCGGTCTAAAACAGCAATTTAATTGCTTGATTCGACATAGTCAAAATGTCAAATTTTTGTAATATGAGCAAAATGATTAGAGAAAAGGTGGGAGATGATGCCTAAACCCATTCCTAAGATACCCAAACCCTTTCCTAACCTTAATCCACCCCTTCCACTTAGCCACCACTGAATAAAGTTATTCCCCCTAGGGAAGTTGCGCCCCCCTTGAGRAAGAAACCATAGAAAGTCAAAAATTAAATGGTGGGGCCTCCTCTCTCCCTAAGTGYGCCCTCCTAGTGACTCACACTCATTGTTTGACTTGTCAATGGATGCCAACTCACATCCCACTCACATACTAAAACCCTAACTTGCCAAAACCCTAAGAAGTGCGCCCCCCTCCTTGAGATGCTCAATATCTCTTGAGAATTGACACTTGGAAAGCATCCAAGAGGGGTAGCTCTTGCTTCCCAAGTATAAATGAAGGCCCTCCCCTCCTCATTTCTCATCTATTCTTTGCCTACTGTTACTATGCTCAAATTTCTCCCATCTCTCCCATTCTTTTCTCTTCCTCATTCTTGCTCAAGATTTTTGGAGAGAAGTTTGTTGCAAGTATTTGCAGCAACCTTCTACTATCAATAATAAAGGAGAGCTTTGGAGGCATATGGTGTGTTGAGAGTATTCTTGGTGCATCAAACTATTGGAGGTGACTTGGTATTGGTTTCTTTGTGCATGCATTTGTTTCAAGTTTTAGAGTAGAGATCCCAAGCAAAGTATTTTGCTTGGGTAGATTTGCAATAGTATTATTGTAGATTTAGATGAGTAGTTTAGACTAGCAAAGTATTGTGTTTTCTCTAATATATCTACTCACCCCTTTGCTCTATCTTGTAGCTTGCTCACAATTATTTGCAGGTCATTTCTAGGATTGGAGAAGCTTGTTTTAGATCTGGAAACTAGCTTATCTCATCCATTTTCACCTTCCAAATTTTCTGCAATATATTTATGTTCTTTTCCATTCATTTTTTTAGTATTCTAACACATAGAATAGGTCATTTTAATCACATTTGTTTGCTGAAATTTTCTGCAGAAAATTTCAGTGTAGCTAACAGAAATTTTCTTGAGTTTGTGTCACTTTTGCAGCATTTCGCTTGCTGGTTTTTTGCAGGTTGGTGACAAAAAGAGGGATCTACAGCCCATTGGAGCATCTACAAGCTAAGGATCAACCTCCCAAGTTGGGGTAACAAACACCCACTTCATTCTTTCTCTATTTCTAACTGTAAGCAAGCCTAAGGGAGTCCCAAGGGCTTGCATTTCTCAAGGTCTTGTAAATTTCTGCGTTTTTATTTTCTTAGTTTGCCTACACCTAGGAAAGAGTTTGGCCAAGCCAACCATCCTAAAATGTAAGGCTAGAGTTAAGCATTTTATTTTAGCGTTGTTTATTTTACTCGTTTGGCCCACTTGTTCTTAAGACAAGGTTGTGTGGCTAGGATAAATTTTATTTCAAGTTCATTATTTTATTACCCACTTGTGCACAAAACCGGAAGGCTTTGTCCTCCACCTTGTGCACTTGTTGTGGTTGCATAGTTTAGATTTATTTTTCAAGTTATCTTTTCCATTTATCATTTGTTTGCCTACACCTAGGAAAGTGTTTGGCCAAGCCAATCATCCTAAATCGTAAGGCTAGGTAGATGTTTATGGTTATTGTTTTTATTTGATTCATGCTTTATGGTTTAATCTCTAGATCTTAGAAGCTAATCACATAATGCTTTCTCAAGCCCATGGAGGCATAATCATTTACTTGTCCTTTCTATTTTACTTTCAAGTCATTGCAAGCTATTTCATTTCAAGTACTTTACTCTTTCAAGCTATTTACTTTTGTCAAGTACTTTTATTTCACTTGCAAGCACTTTACTTTCAAGCACTCTACATTGCAAACACTTAACTTAACTTAACTCAATCAACTTAAGGTTCAATTTATCTTTAGACCTTTAGTACCTTAATCAATCTAGTTTAATTAGAGCACCTCTAACTGTCCCAACTTTGCTATCAAAAAAGGGACTTAAGGAAAGAGCTTGGGGTGCTAGATCAGGGATGGTCTCACGGCACTAGATGTCCCCCTTGTTTGAGTACTTTTGTTCCCCGGATTGACCTGTGGAGCTAGGGTGGAGCCTTGTTTGCCTCACTTATTGAGCACCCAGCAGTCCTTTTGGTATAAGCAGGGAGAGTTTAGGGAAGTCGCATAGTTTTAGAATTCACACTTCACCTAACCAACTTAATTAATCCTAAAATACATCCACCTCAACCTTGGGCTAATTTCATTATCTATTTCATGGTTTATACTTTATAATTTTGCAAGCACATTTCACTTCCATTTACTTTATATGCAATTTTATTAAGCAATTTGTGGATGTTAACTAAGTGAACTTAAACATTGTGCATTGCTTGCCCTTGGAGGCTTTCTTGCTTTATCTTTCATCCATCTAAAGTTGCGCACTTGCCCTTGGAGGCTTCTTTTGGGTAACTTTTATCAATTTTTGAGTTGTGTATTGAATCATTGGCTTAACCCCTTGAAGTTGTGCATCTTGTGGAGGCAACTTCACTGTTTGGGTTTGATTGTTGTGTAGTTGTGTTGATGCCATTGAAACAACCCCTTGAAGTTGGGCATCTTGTGGAGGCACTTCATTGTTTGGGTTTGTTCCCTTGTTGTGTTGTGGTGATCTCTGCTTGAGCCATCTTTCCTTTCCCTGCACAATCAAGTTAGCTTCAAGTTAGTGTTTGTTTCATTTCTTGTTCATAATTGTATCTTGTTGAATCTCTTAATTATTCTTTGCATCTTACCTTTGTAGATAGTTGTCTATTTCATTGTATCTAATTGTAAATCTTGCAAAGTAATTCTTTTGTATTTAATTGTAATCTTTTGTAAAGTCTAATCTCTTTGTAACTTTAGGTGACCCCTTGTCCAACCTTAGGCACTAATCTTAGTTGACTTAGGGAAAGGGCCTGCCTTTGCATTGTTTGCCTTTCATATAGGCTAGACTCCCCCAAACCTTTAACTAATTAAAACCAACTCCTAGAATTAACCTTTAATCTCACATAGTAACTAGGGTCTGCCCCCCTTGGCTTCCCTAGAAGTAAGCCTAGGCGGAAGAAGTTCAAGTCGAGGTGACAGTGGGCTTGAACTTAGGCATTGTGCCTCCAAGGACACACTAAGTGGATTGAACTTAGTCCACGTTTGCAAGTGTGTATAAGGACGGAAACAGCCCACAGGTAAGACTGTACATTTCCCCGTTATCACATGCACCCCATGCCCAAAGGTCTACCCCATGCCACTTCATACACTTACATGACTTGGATTAGGCTCCACCTAGGAAACACCCTAGACTTAAGGGGGATTAACCCAATAGGACATCTTGAGACCCTTCCCAAACCTAAATTTGGCAAATTGTATAACGTCTTTAAGCATTTGTTTGGTTTAGGGGGGTTTGATGCACATGTTCGGGTGGTTTGATTATTGGATGTGATTTACTTGCTATGATACTTGTGACTCATGGACCCCTGTGTTGATATTATGGTAGCTGCAAGAGGTATTAACCTCCACGTGTAACCTTTGACAAAACTAGAAGATTCTGGGAAGCAAGAAAAACCCTAAAACGTTGGATAATAACCCCAAAGGACAAGTCGACTCAAGAGAATATTTAATATTGAGTTATTAGCCTCCAGAAAGAGAAGTTGGCCCAGTCAAGTGAGATAGAGCAGTATAAATAGAGGACGCTAGAGCTCATTTGACACTCACTCACTCACTCACAACTGCATAAGACTAGTGGTTCACAAGTTTGGAGAGGAAGTGCAGTTGCAGTTGCTGCAACTAGGATTTTGGCTTTTGGTTGGACTTTCTCTTGGTTATGGTTTGGACTTTTTGCTTGGTCTTTGGTTATTTTTGCTTGGTCTTTGGTTATTCTTGCTTGGTGTCCTAGCCTTGGAGAAAGATGCACTACCTTGGTTGGCTATTATTCTGCTTTCGGAATTATTCTGTCTGTCAAGGTTAAGGTGCTCAGGAGTGGCCTTTGTGCCTATGGTTGGGTGACAATATTGCTATATTATCTATGAAAAAACGAGCACATCTCTTTATTTCTAACAGTTTATGGGCCCACACTATCTTCAGACAATCTAACCACTGGAAGATAGATTGGGAAGTTATTTGTTAAACTCGTTATGGCACCAGTTACAGCTGCAGCTGCAACTAGGTTTTCCGATTATGCAGCTGCAACAAACCCTAACCCTTGTGTTTAGGAACTTATGATGAAACGTTTGAGCTATTTCCTTGACATCCTAGTGCACCCTAGCCTAGCGCACCTCTTGGTACTCTCAGCTAGCAAAAATGTCAGGTTTGAATTTTTGGTCAAAGTCAAAGTCAAAGTTTGATTGGTCAAAGTCAAAGGTTGACTTCTAGTCAAATTAATTATGTGGTCAAAGTTGAAATTTTAGAGTTTCTAGCTTGTTCTAATCATTGAATCTAATATCTTCTTGTCAAGATGGTATCTAGCTTCAGATTGGAAGACAAGTTGGACGATGCTACAAGACTTCAAAGGTGTGCACTTGTATATGCTATCCAAGTTATATCATCTAGCAAAACGTGAGTGTGTTTGCAGGAAAAGTATTAGAGACCTTGTCCAAGTTGTAATCTTGGATTCAGTGCATTCAGAGGAGCAAGTGCACCCTCCATAGCAGTTGAGGCTTCAGGTTCCATGTTTGATTAAATTGTTAAGCTTTAAATTTGTGTATATCAAGGGTGATAGTTGCTACATTACAAATTGTGAAAGCAGTCTTTGAAAGATTCTATTATTGCTAGGTGCATTGAATACTCGACTGCATATGAATACTATTGATATAGATGCTTATTGTAATTGTTCGCAAGTTGAACTAACATCTCCTCTAGATAGATATTTCTTGTTTGCTCTTGTTGTTCTTGTTTTGGGCAGGTACCCTTGTAAAATATGTTTGATGAACAATCCTTGCGGAAGTTGTCATTGAAGAAGTTTATAAGGATGACACAACTGCCAGATGGGCAGCAATCAGAACATATAGAAACAAACTTAAAGAGACTCAGAGGAGTCAAACTTGAAGGAAGTCAGAAATCAAAAGGAAACCAGAACAGGCTTGTGACACTTTGTAGAAAGCAAAGAGAGATGCAGTAGACGAAAGCATGGACTCGTTGTTAGCTTTTTAGCTCGCGAGGTACTCCGCATGTTTTGTCTTGTATGCGGATGTTACCTTATGTTGACAATACTAGGCACTTAACTTTGTAATGGGTTTTTTAAAGTTGTAAAGTGGTTCTTTTATTAAAGTGACTTTTTAATAAAGTGTACCTTCTAATTTTAAAGTGACTTTATTTCATAAAGCACTTATGTAATAAAGTGAAATGTACTTTAATATTTTAAGTGATTCATTTTGGAGGGAATGAATCATGACCCTTGATCTTGAAAAGGCAAGATTAGATCTTGGCCTTTGGATTTAGGGTTGGAGAAGGTGAAAAGACACTTTGGGGGGAAAATGTCATTTTCACATTTATAAAAGAATGCATTGGGTAGTGTGCAAGATACATTGAGAGAAGGAGCTTGAGAGATTTCTAAGTAAGCTTGAGAGAGGAAAGAGGGCAGCAAGAATGGCACGTTTCCCAATAGAGCGAGGGCACAAATCCCAAAGAGGGATTTATGTTTTGGTGTGTTGTTGTGTTTTTGCTGGTACAGGTCGTACTGTATGGATCCGTACAGGTCATACAACAACAAACTTGGGTACGAAAATTGAGGCATCTTGCTGTACATTTTTCGAGGCAGTTTTTCCTGAGTTTTCTAAAAGAGGTCGGTCGTACAGGAAGAGGGTACAACAACCTGTTCTGGGCACATTTTACGAGGTGTTGTTTTCAGCAAATCCGTACAGCTGTACGGACTGTAGCATGGATTTCAAGACAGATTTTGGTGGGATGGATTTTGTGTTGTAAGTGGTTTTTTCTCTTGGCTGGAAAAGTGTTATTGTTGTTGTTATGTACTTTCCTGGAGCTAAATAATAGAATCTCTCTTTCTCATTAGGTTTCCCCACATTGGGGTTTTCCCTGGCATTTGCCTAAATTTCTGAGTTATTCATGGGTGATTGAATGTTGTTCATTGTGTTTATTTTCGTTGCATAATTACTTAGCAATGTGTATTTCTGCTTATGGAAATTTCGAAATGTGGGTTTTAGACATTTCAGAGTTCATGCAAGACAGTTATCTCTAGGTTGCCAAGTGTATGACAGAACATTAGCTTGTTGATTTTTGTCATTAAAATTTACATGGTATCAGAGCTTGGTCTCTAAGTGACAGTGAGCAGTGAGATTTTTGGGCAAGGTTGAAAGGGGAAAATTTGTGATTGTTTTCCTTGAGCCGTGACAGGGAATATGGTTGCATGTATTAGATTTGAGGATCGGTTGGATGGCATTTCCAACTATTTGCAGTGAAAGGTCCGGATGTCAGTGGTTCTCAAGGAGAACAAGATTTGGAACTATGTCAGTTCTGTTGTTGTGGCTCCCACAGCAGATCCTGTTGCTTTGGATTTGCATGAGGTCAAGGAGGCCAAAGCTCAGAGGATTATTCTGGATGGGGTGAAGGATCACCTTATCCCACACTTGGCTGAGAAGAAGACAGCCAAACAGATGTGGGATGCACTTAAGAACTTATTTGAGGCGAAGAATGAGAACCGGAAGATGGCCTTGAAGACTAAGCTGCATGATACCAAGATGGGTAAGGAGGAGAGTGTTTCTTCTTATCTTACCCGGGTAGCTCAAGTGAAAGATGAGTTGCATGTTGTTGGAGAGGTCATATCGGATTCAGAGTTGGTGAGGATAGCCTAGAAAGGCTTCACCAAAGAATGGGAAGTCTTCGTGAAGTGTGTGGTGGGTCGTGAGCATCTTCCAGATTGGAGCAGACTGTGGGATGATTTTACTCAAGACGAGATCCGGGAAGGATCTCAGAGCAGTGGACAGAAGACAGATGGAGTTGACGAGAATGTTGCTCTTACTGCAAAGAGCAAGAAGAAAGGAAGTTTCGAGAGGGACTTGAGTAAAGTCAGATGTTATTGTTGTAACCAGTTGGGGCACCTTGCTTCTCATTGTCCTGAGAGGAAGAAGAAGAAGAAGGAACCGGAGGGGCCTGAGACAAAAGGAAATAGGGAGGAGCTGAGACGGCTACTCTGACAACCATAGAGGACTTGCTTCCAGCCAGTGTTCTGCGTGGGGCCAGGAAGCGAGGCAGAAGCGAAGGGCTGATGAGGCGCATTTTCAAAAATGAGTGAGAGGCCAGGCGTCTCGGAAGCGTTTTATATATATATATATAAAAATATATATATTAAAAAAAAACATATGAAATGCCAAACTAGATGCAAAATTTATGAAACATATATGTTTGTGATACTTCCAATATAAGAAATGCCATCTAAATTCCATATTATCCATCATTCCATGAATCTTACATTGTACATTAATGAATAATCATTCAGCATCAACCATCTAAATTTCAATTACACATACAAAGTAAGAATTGAAATACATTTTACAAATGCAAATACAAACCATATAGATTCTGGCAATTACAAACATACAAACTTTAGACCATATAATAGGGAAGTACATCGTTAACTTATGGAATGAAAAGGTTATCCACCAATTGTCGAAAACATGGGTCATGGCCAAATAGTTTTGTTTACAAAATTGGCTATTTACATAAGTACTACAATGATAATTAAACTGAAATCTATTAAAATGAAAAACAATCTATTTCCCTACTCCTATCTTCACCACCACGATTCCCTGTTAGAGTAAATAATGATGATGCTGTTGGGCATATGTCTTCACTATTGGACACATTATTCACTTGTTGGACGCGTTCTTCTCTTGCTGGGAGAATATCAGAGGTGCTAGGGTTGATTCTTATACCCTTGGGTTGTATTTCTCTTGCTGGTCGACTTATCTTCCATTCTGGGTGAGTTTACTACCTTGGAGGGCTGATTTATGGTGGATAGAGACCAAATTTCTTTGTTGGGCGAGTTTTATATGTATTGGGCTAAACTTTGAGAACATCATTCCTCATTTGTGGATCAATTCCTTGTTGGGTCACACACTTATTTTCTATAGCAGAATTGTTTGTTGGAGATTGTCTCATTTCATGAACTAGGTAATCACCATGTGGGGGCGAACTTAATCTATAGATCTGTTGTCTATCACTCCATCTAACAGTACCCTGACAACCATTCTGAGCACATATTACCTCGGGCCCATTGTTGTATATCTCTACCCTCTGACGGCTTTATGCTGTGTTTATCAAAGGTCATCACGAAATATGCAAATAAGCCGGGTTCCCCATTATTCCTTAGGCGCCAATATTAGTAGATTGATTGTGTTCTGATTGAGATAAGTCATAATGTCATAATTTGTTTTAAGTTTCCATTGCTATTTATTACAGAAGAAATTATCGATGAGGCAGCTAGAGAGTTTAAGTGCTGTTAGCACATCATCTTTTTACCATTGTTTGACAATTTTCCTGAACCATAAACTAAGAAAAAACATCAAAAATATTAGCGAGAAAAGCCCACCCACAAAGCCAAATTTAAAAAATGTAGAATAAAAAATAAAAAATTCGGACCAAAATCGGGGCCGGTTCAGGGGGTTGGGAGGCGGGTCTTATGGGCTTCAGGCTAGAGCGTCACCGGGGAGGCAATGAGGCGTCAAACCAGGCGAGGAGGCATGAGGGCAGTCGGGGCCTTGTTTGGGGGCCCGGGAGGCGTGGGGAGAAGCCTTGGGTTCCAGGCAGCTCAGCTCGGAGGCCTTGATTCAGTCGGGCCGGGCAGCAGCAACCACAGCACAAAGTATGACATGGAATTTTCTTTGGTTACCTATTTTCAGTGTTGGTAAGCGGAGGATTTGGAGGTGATACCGGATGGATTGTGGATAGTGGAGGCTCTAGCCACATGACGAGAATCAAGCAAGTATTCCTAGATTTCACAGAGGTTGGTCTTGGCCGACAGGTGGTAAAATAAGGTGGTATGCTTTTGAGATGTCGTGGAGTTGGAAGGTTAGATTCCAGCGCTCAAGTATGGAGGATTCACAGGCTTGATGGAGTTCTCTTTGTTCCCAGGTTGAGGGTTAACTTGCTCTCAGTCTCGACCTTGGAGGATGTAGAATATTAGCCACATTGTTCAAGAGGAACATGTCTTTATCTGGGGAGAGTGGACGGTGGAACTCCTGAGTTGGTCGGTGTCCAGTGGACAAGTTGTATATGACTGAGGAGACAGCCTTGGAGTGTATGATTCGGTACGTCGGATAGGAGCATGAGAGGAGGGCTCGAGGCTACCGATGGACCCAAGATTTGATCTTGCATTCCGAGAGAAGAGAGCTAGTCTCTTCTGAGCACCGGCAGAAGGCTGAGCTAGTGTGGTCGAACCAATGCTTTCGAGGGGTGGAGTGGATTCTCCAGGAGCTCAGGGTTCTAGGATGTTGTCGGGAGAAGATCTTCTAGTTTGAGTTATGTTCAGGTGTTGAGGATGGCTCCGGTTGGAGAGCTCCCTCTGAGCACAATGTGATGGGACCAAACGATGGATATGGCAATGAGTACATACCTCGCCAAGAGGGAGTGTTAGAATTTTGGCTAAAATTACTCCATGTTTTGTGTTGTATCTTGAGGATGTTATATGTTGACACTACTAGGCACTTAACTTTGTAATGGGTTTTTAAAGTTGTAAAGTGGTTTTTTATTAAAGTGTACCTTCTAATTTTAAAAGTGACTTTATTTCCGCAAAGCACATATGTAATAAAGTGAAATGTACTTTAATATTTTAAGTGATTCATTTTGGAGGAATGACTCATGACCCTTGATCTTAAAAGGCAAAGATTAGATCTTGGCCTTTGGATTTAAGTTAGGGGAAGGTGAAAAGACACTTTTGGAGGGAAAATGTCAATTTCAGTTTATAAAGGAATGCATTGGGTAGTGTGCAGAACACATTGAGGAGAAGAGACTTAGAGAGATTTTACGAGTTAGCTTGAGAGAGGAAAGAGAGGGAAACAAGGGGAGGGCATGTTTCCCCGAAAGGGAGAGGCATAAATCCCAAGGAGGGATTTTTGTTTTGTGTACTCATGTTTTTGTTGTGCAGGTTGTACAACAACAAACTTAGATACGAAATTGAGGGCATCTTATACACATTTTGGTGATTTTCCTAAGTTTTCTAAAAAGAGATTGATGATAGGAAGAGATTTCATGACTGATAAAGACATTTTACGAGGTGTTGTTTTCAACAAATCCATGCAGTTATACAGAGACTATGTACAGTTTCAAGGCATAAAATTTGGTGGGACTGTTGGGTCTTGTAAGTGGTTTTCTCTTGGATTTGGAAAAGTGTAATTGTTGTTGTTATGTACTTTCCTTGAGAGAAATTTTGAATAATAGAATCTCTCTCATTCGGTTTTCCACATTTAGAGTTTTCCACAGCATTTGCCTGAATTTCAAAGTTATTCATGGGTGATTGAATGTTGTTCCTTGTGCTTATTTCATTTAACGTGAGTACTTAGCAATGTTTATTTTTTCTTATGGTAATTTCTTAATGGTAATTACTTAGCAATGTGTATTTCTGCTTATGGAAATTTCTAAATGTGGATTTTAGACATTTCAAAGTTCATGCAAGACAGTTATCTCTAGGTTGCTAAGTGTATGACAGAATATTAGCTTGTTGATTTTTGTTATTAAAATTTACACTCTCTCAGATGGAGGGAGTTGATCACAGAATTCCAAAAGAAGAGCATGCATATTGCTCATTCGGGCATGAAGCCGGGTTTAGGAGGGAGCTAATCCCCAACAATATGATCCATTGAAGAAGAATCTGTAAAGACTATGAAGTATCTATCCATGTTCTTAATTGGAAGTAGTAGCCATGATAAGCAGCACGTGTTCAGTTTGACTCTAGAAGAAATCTGCTTCGAAAAGAAGCCTTGAATATCCTTGGTTGTCCATCTACATTTATGTTCCTATGGTGGAAGGTTGGAGCCTTCAGGAAAGAAGGGCATGTAATCTATAGAAGATTCCATTGACTCGAACATTGAAAAGAAACATGAGGAAGAACATGAAGATTCCAAGAAAGGAAGAAAAGTCAAAACAACCAATTGAACCACTTTGAACCCACTAGAAGTAGTCAAGCAGAAGGAATGGAAGGAAGTTGTGATGAAGAACAATGTATGTGAGAAATTGTGAAAAAGACTTAAGCATTGATAGATACAAGGCGAGACTCGAGGCTAGAGGGTTCTCCCAGTAGGAGGGAGAAGACTACGATGACAGCTTGTTCTAGTAACCAGATATACCTCTACTTGAGCCATTATATCTCCTGTAGTATCCATGGGTTGGAGTTTACATCAGATGAATGTAAACACTGTTCTTCTCAACAGTGTAATTGAAGAGGAAGTGTATGCAGAGCAACCTCAAAGTTTTGAGGTATACCAGAAAGAGACCCTTGTATGCAGATGGAAGAAGACCTTGTATGGATTCAAGCAAACTTGGTGCAGAGCCTCTTATGTACAGCAAAAGCGTGGTGAAAACTTCCTATGACAGAGGAAGTATATTGAAATGATTCTTTAGAAGTCCGGGATGATGGATTGCAAATCCATGGAAAACTCCCATGATGAAAAATCTGAAGAAGTTGAGAGACTCTAATCCAATAGACCCGTCTCTGTATCGACAATTGATTGGCTCATTAATGTATTTGGAGAATACTCAATCGGATATTTGTTTTTGTGGGACGTTTAAGTTATGATATACAGCTGCATGGATTTATCGATTCAGATTGGGCARGGAGTGCAGATGACAAAAGAAGTGCTACTTGGATATGTTTCAGTTTGAGCTTTGCCACGATGTCATGGGCTAACAGGAAACAAAAGTCTGTTGCACTCAACACTGCGTCATGGGCTAACAGGAAACAAAAGTCTGTTGCACTCAACACTGCAGAAGCAGAGTATATTACAGCTTGTGATGCTTGTACGGAAGCAGTGTGGCTCTGTAAGTTGGTTTTTGGGCTGTCTAATCAAGTGTTGGATTCGACCGTGATATATTGTGATGATCAGAGCTGTGTGAAGCTTTCAGAGAACTCGGTGTTCCATGACAGGTCGAAGCACATTAAGATCAAGCATTATTTTCTTCGTGATAAAGTCTAGAGGAGAGAAGTGGTTCTCCTGTATATGTCCACAGATGAGCAGATAGCAGATATTTTTGGTAAAGCCTCTGTCCAAGATGAAAAGTTTGCATACTTAAGGGACAAGTTGGAGCTCGTAGAGACGACTTCCTTATTGAAAAAGGAAGTGATTACTCCCAGGTTGAGAGGGATCACTGATATGTTATTGATTTATGGGCAGTCATTTTCCAGTTCGGAAAATGGTCCAGGTTGGGCAGTTCCTTTCCAGTCCAGAAAGTGGTTCGAGATTTCTGACGGACAGTCATTTTCCAGTTCGGAAAATGGTCCAGATCGGACAGTCATTTTCGTAATGAAAATGGTCCGATAGATTGTTGATGTACCATAGACAGCGATTCCCCTTGTGGCTAGTGTGGGGGAATGTTCTAGGACAATCATTATTCTTTGCAGTCACTCTGAGTAGTGGTCAAGTAGAATGGTCCGCCTCACCGGGCAGTCATTCTTTCGAAGTTCACAGTTGTGAGCAGCTTCGAAGAATGGTCCGTTTTGGAGGTTGGTGCAGGACAGTCATTTCCATAGGAAATGGTCCGGACAATCATTCCCTAGGGCAAACTCATTCTCTCCAGGTTGCACTGTGATTAGTGCTAGAGGAATGGCCCAGGTTCAGCAATCAGGGACACGCATTCCCTAGGGCAGACTCATTCTCTACAGGTTGCACTATGATTAGTGTCGGAGAAATGGCCCAGTTAGGTGAATGGTCCAGGCTTAGATATTAGGGACAGTTATTCTTCTATGCTTGGGAAGAATAGTCCAGATAGCCCATGGTTGATGTCTTACTTTCTAAGGGCAGATGCTCTTCCAGATCTCACAAATGTGAGTGGAAGAATGGCACAAATGACTCAGTTTGTATCATGATATTGTTTATGCAAGTTGACATCAGATGATATGATTGTTGTGGAGACTATATGTCTCTGAACAGTAGTTATATGCTATTGTGGTGGATGTGATCCACTGATAGTGACTATGTGTCACCGGTTAGTAGTCGTGTGCTACTAGGAGTGGTTGTATACCACTGGATAGTAGTTGTGTACTACTATGGATAGACACAGTTGTGTTCTATTGGATGGCATTGTTCTAATTTCCATGGAGACTACCACTAGTGTTGGAGATGATTGTCAGCTAGATGGATAGTCAGTGTGTTGATGGACAGACATTCTCTAGGCGGAGTATGGTCCAGGCAAGACAGATTGTTGGTGGACAGACATTCTTCCTATGGAGGATGGTCCAGGTTGAAATATTGTTGGTGGACAGGCATTCTCCCTGTGGAGAATGGTCCAGGTTGACAGATTGTTGATGTACCATGGACAACTATTCTTCTAGGACATATGTCTGGATTAGAAGAATGGTCCGTCTCCCTGAGTTCGCAGTAGTGACTAGAGTGGAAAGATTGGTACAGGACTGACATTTTCCCTAAGTTCACAGTAGTGGCCAGAGGGAAAATGGTCCAGGACAGTGATTCTTCTAGGACGTATGTCCGGATTAGAAGAATAGTCCTTGTAGCCCATGGTGTGACTTCCAACATATGTTGGAACAATTATTCTTCTAGGACATATGTTTATATTAGAAGAATGGTTCTTGTATCACTCTGTGGAGTGAGTGACTTATTCAGTATCATGCCCGATTACTCAGGTGGAGTATGGCTTCAAGAGATGATGGAGTTGATGCTATCAGATGATATTGAGAGTGATGATGTTGCTCGTGAATTGATCTATGTGATCATGAGATAGCCTGTGTGGCTATGATGATGTTATCGGTTGAATGGTTTGTTTGTGCTCAAGACCATTGCCTTTAATACCTCCCTAGCTAGGAGGGAGTGTTGATATTATGGTAGTTGCGGGAGGTATTAACCTCCACGTGTAACCTTTGACAAGACTAGAATATTCTGGGAAGCAAGAGAAACCCTAAAACGTTGGATAATAACCCCAGAAGACAAGTCGGCTCAAGAGAATATTTAATATTGAGTTATTAGCCTACAGAAAGAGAAGTCGGCCCAGTCAAGTGAGATAAAGCAGTATAAATAGAGGGCGCTAGAGCTAATTTGACACTCACTCACTCACATCTGCATAAGACTAGCGATGCGCAAGTTTGGAGAGGGAGTGCAGCTGCAGCTGCTGCAACTAGGATTTTGGCTTTTGGTTGGACTTTCTCTTGGTTATGGTTTGGACTTTCTCTTGGTTATGGTTTGGACTTTTTGCTTGGTCTTTGGTTATTTTTGCTTGGTCTTTGGTTAATCTTGCTTGGTGCGCTAGCCTTGGAGAAAGATGCACCACCTTGGTTGGCTATTGCTCTGCTTTTGGAATTATTCTGTCTGTCAAGGTTAAGGTGCTCGGTGGTGGCCTTTGTGCCTATGGTTGGGTGGCAATATTGCTACATTGTCTATGAAAAAACGAGCACGTCTCTTTATTTCTAACACCCTGGAGAGCATACCTATTTGTCTTTGCAGGACCTTGCCTGGTGGACAAGTATTCATGAGGAGATGACCAGTTCGGACCTTAATGAGGGCTTGAAGCCCAGGGATGGATGTTGAGACCCCGGGCTTGGGGCATGACAGTGATGACCAGCTTGCGTGATACAAGAAGAGGTTGTTGCCTTTGGAGGCACTATGGCAGGTCTATGGGGGTGGATTCCTCCCTCCATGCACCAGGACGCTACCCTTTGGAGGCTGAGACGTCATCCTTCTAGTCCAGGACGGCAGGGTTCCTTGAAGATGATGGTAGCACGTGTGGACAAAGATTGAGGCCTTTGGAAGCCTAGCGCCATGTTCTTGCAGCCTAACGTCCCCTTCAGGAGACCTAACGTCACCCTAGAAGGGCTGACATCACCTTATTTAGGGTTATTTTATATAAATTTATTTAATTTGTAAATTAAGGGTAGAATTGTTGAGGTCAGCCATGTATTTTAAAATAAATTTAATTTTAGGCCAGATTTTGGTATAAATACACAAAAATGACATTCATTTTCATGATAACTCACCTCTCACAAGAGGGAGGACTGAAAATTTTCGTCCTAAAGGAGTTATTGGCGGAAATTACCAAGGCACACTTGCTTGGAGGCTATTTTGGATGCATTTTGGATCATTTCTTGGTGAAATTTTGGCAAATCTAGGGTTTTTGTGCTTGATTATTCTTGGTGAAGTAAGTAAATCTGCAATTTTCATTTCATGATAAATGTCTATGGTATGTTTACTTGTTCATATGTAATATTATGAAATTGCTTGCTTGAAACCCTAGGAGTAAGAAACATAAGGTGTTTCTTTTTTGCTCTTTATTTTGCTAGTTTTGTTTAAGATGATCTTGTCTAGACAAACTTCTAGAGCCCTAAAATGCTAGCACTTTAGAAGCTTTGTCTAGTTCTTATTGCATTAAATATTTTTCAAGAGTCTAAGGATAGGAGAAATCACTAGGGCCTAGAAGTGCCTACACCCTAGTTGAACCTTCTCTTTGAGGCTTAGTGCTTGAGAACTTAAGGTACTACTTCTCAAGCTTCCACCTTGTTATATTTTAGACAAGTATAATCATTGTTATCTCTCCAAGTTAATGTGTTGATATAATTGACTCCATAAACCCTAAAGGCACTAGTCTCTTGTCTCTCTTTTGTTGGAAGGTTGATCAAACACTCAAACATTATTCTCTTAAGCTATTACTAACTAAATCTAACACTAATTTAGCCTAGATCGCTAACTTTCTTGCTACTGTTATAAATGTTTTCTACATCCATCTAACTGCAGCAAATTTTCTGGATAATTGACTTTGAATGCTAGCTAAACACTTCAGAAGTTGCTTATGACATTTGATTATCATTTTGCTTAGTAAATGTTACTTTTCACTGTCTTTTCAAGCAATTCTGAAGAGCTTTTATTGCAGCTGTTACAATTTATTAATTGTTGTTGTAAACTTGTTCATTGCTGCATTTTTATATCAGCTAGCACACATTTCATTAGTTTATTGTCTATTGAAGCATTAATATCATTTTTGTACTTGAAACTTGTTATCTTTTTAGCTCGGGAGGTACTCCGCATGTTTTGTCTTGTATGCGGATGTTACCTCATGTTTACACTACCAGGCACTTAACTTTGTAATAGCTTTTATAAAGTTGTTTTAAGTGGTTCTTTTATTAAAGTGACTTTTTAATAAAGTGTACCTTCTAATTTTAAAGTGACTTTATTTTCATAAAGCACTTATGTAATAAAGTGAAGTCACTTTAATATTTCAAGTGATTCATTTTTGAGGGAATGGATCATGACCCTTGATCTTGAAAAAGGCAAGATCTAATCTTGGCCTTTGGATTTAGGGTTGGGGAAGGTGAAAAGACACTTTGGGGGGAGAATGTCATTTTCAGATTATAAAAGAATGCATTGGGTAGTGTGCAAGACACACCGAGAAGACGAGAGGAGTTGAGTTAGAGAGATTTTCTGAGTAAGCTTGAGAGAGGAAAGTGAGCAGCAAAGAGGGCACGTTTTCCAAGGAATGAGGGCACAAATCCCGAGAAAAAAATTCTGTGAGTTTTTGGGCCGAATTAATTTTCTGCTGTGGGAGGCCGTACTATACAGATCTGTACAGTCCGTATGATTTCGTACAGTTCGTACGAATCCGTACAGTCTATACAGCCGTACAGATTTGGCACGAAAATCGAGGCATTTTTGGGCACGATTTTCAAGGTTTTGTTCGTTATTTATGGACCGTATGGAACAGTCCGTACAGCTGACTGTGGGCATAGAAAACGAGGTACAGAAGAGGTCATACAACAGTACAGATTTGGCACGTTTTTCGAGGCAGAATTTATTGGGACTGTTTTGTGCTGTGAGGTATTTCTCTTGGTTGGAAATGTGGTTTTGCTACTGTAATGTACTTTCCTGAAAGTTGAATAATATATCTCTCTCTCTCTCGTTGGGTTTCCCCACATTGGGGTTTTCCCTGGCATTTGCCTAAATTTCTGAGTGTTATGGGTTGTTGTCCACTGTGTTATTTCCGCTGCTACTTTGCTTAGCAATGTGTATTTCTGCTTATGGTAATTTCTGAATGTGGGTTTAAGGCATTTATGAAATTTATGAAGACAGTTATCTTTAGGTTGCTAAGTGTATGACATAAATTTCATTTGCTGATTTTTGTCATTAAAAATCTACAAAACTGCCATATATATATGCTTGTTGTCTTGTTCTGGGCAGGTACACTTTACTTCTGCATTTGTTTCATCTCTGTTATCCCCAATATCTAGGAATAACTAGGAGATCATGTCTCGAGGCCCACAGGTCCTAGACATGGAGTACCGAGAGCGGGATTGACTTGGGCATGGCCCTGGAGGGCCCATCTTTCTTTTTCGTCAAACTTGTCCTGTCAGCAGTAGCAGCTTCCATCACCACCGGCCTGGGCTTGCATCAGAGAGGACACTTGCTCCATGAGGTAATTGGTCCGAGGTATCATGGTATGTGTCATATTTGATCGTTATAACCTTCTTATATATGCATTAGGTTCCTTTCATTTTTTATGACTGCTTGGATCTTACACTAATCCACTTGACCATTGTTGGGGTGACTGATGGGGTGACTTAGCGAGTTGATATTCATAGGTTTTGGTTAGCCACCGAGGGGGATTTGCAGAGCCATCGTCCACTCCCACCATATTTGTCATTTTACATCTTATACCCCGTTCATCCATCCCACTCCCCTAGTCCGGCCATT
>SNQJ01S0044867.1:60624-79641 GCA_010110895.2 Picea sitchensis
GAGCCTCTTATACTTTTATTTATAATGGTTCAATGTAACATTTGATTAGTTACACAATCCCACATAGATTATAAAACTCCACCCCAAAGCCATCTTCACCTAGATATCTAATATGGAAAAACTATCAATTCTAGACTCAAAAGCTATGCAATGGCTGAGCTAGAATATTTGCTTGAAGAAAAGACTGTGATAACCTACATATAGTTCCCAGTTCACATGCACTTTCTCTACTTGCATAGCCAGGTAGAGAAATTTGTTTGATGTAATAATGTCAATTTATATATTCTTTCAAGGGATTATGTTTGCATGCCTTCCAGTAATATAGGCATCAGTTTCTCTTTTTTTTAAAAGGACAAATAAAGACATTGCAGCTATTGCTTGATCATAGTAGCATACCTCTCGTGGGAAATGATGGTATGTCCGCTGAGGAAAATAAGTGTAATATGGAGGCAAATGTGGAACAATATCATGTTCATGGGTGACACGTATTGTTTTTGGCACAAAGTTATTGTAGTAAGTTGCAAAAACTGAATTTCCAATACGAGGTTGACCAAAGGTCACAACCTCAACATCAGTTGCTCCAAAGTTTACCTGTCAGATAAGCATAAACACATGGTTGTAATAAGAAGACTACAGAGATTAATCTTGAAATAACATGATTTTGCTTGGCGAAAAGATTCACTGAAAGCTACAATGTATTTTACATAAAATTAGAAAGTATCAATGGAAGGAAACAACCAGGAAATTTTCAGTTGCACTGGGCTCAAAACATCCTACTCAGCAACTCCACACTAACCCTATGATACATTCTGGGTTTTCACTAAATCTTGAGAAATGCACAAAAGGTTGGTGTATATGCCCAGTTTCTAGATAAATTGTTCAATTAACCCAGGGGCCAGAACAAATTAATTTGAAATTTTGAATTTTCCCATACGATACAATGAGAGACATTTTTTATGCTGTACCGTAAGATCAAGAGCACAGAAAGCGGCCATAGCCCCACCCATTGAATGCCCAGTAACAATAATGCGTAACCCATCTCTCTGTTTCTGAGCTTTCTGAACTGCTTCTACAACATGTGGACGTAAGGTTGTGTTGTGATAAGCAGAGTAAAATCCATAATGTACCTGCAGTTACAGAGCCCAGATAAGATAGATTCCTGTTTTAGTGACAGAAAATGAATAATTAACTATGAATGCAAGAGAAAATCCATATATAAGTTTATAACCCACCATTGCACCAGGCATATTAGGATAGTTGAGATCAAGTGTCTTACAGAATAAATCCTCCACCCAATTCTGTAAGCTGTTCCAGTAAATGGTATACAATTATAATGTTAGTTTTCTACCAAATCATGCAGAATCATTGATATATGGATACAATTTTTTGAAGGAATATTAAATCTTACATGATCATAAATTTTATCAACTATCGACAAAGTACTTTGGAGATTACTTTACATCCAGTAATTACACCAAGTTAAAAACATTTCAAATGCTTGGAATCTAGTGTAGTAGTGTACTTTAAAAGTATTTTTTAATCTAGTTTTCTAAGCATATGAAACTGAGGATCGATATAAAATAGCAAATTAGAATCTGAACTTCAATCCTGTGCATTTGAAGATGTTTATATTCAAACTAAAGATGGGCATTTATTTCAATAAGTGTCAAATTGAGAGTAAAAATTAGCAAAACTGTTCATCAATAAACCACCTCATAAGGAATATGCAAGTATTAAGCCTAGATCGAAAATATATTCCATAGAAGAAATTATTTTTAGATTCCATCCATTCATTCACAAGTTACAACAAACAATACAAATGAAAGAAGTAGGTAACCTAGACAAACAACAACCTAATAGCATTAACAATCTAAACCAAGTATGCAACTACTCCAAAAACAACGTAATAACATTAACACTCATCCCAGTAATTCCAATTTAAACCTATTAGGCCTCCTAGACCAAAAACAACATAATAACGTTAAACACTCAAACTTCCCCCTCCCCCAGTTGTAAATTTACCAATTTTAACCTAGATGAAGCAAGCTATTCTCTCCTTCAGAAAGGTTTAAACTTTTCCATAGCACCTTAGCATCTTCCACACAAAAACTTTATTTTCAATATTGACTCTGCCATCTGTTTCCTTCCCTCCCATGAAGGAGAAGAAATCTGCTATGATGATTCTCACATTCTTAGGCTAGCCAAACCTCCCAAACCTAATCTTTCCAAAAAAATAAATATAAACGTCTCAACAACAACCAGAACGATACTATCCTCAAAGTTGGTAAAGGAAATGCCACTGTAATTATGAATATTGAAGATTACATTTCCAAGATGATCGACCTCTTGCACTCTGAAACCTATCACAGATTTAATCGCAACCCTAATAATAAAATTACTAAAAATGACACCATAGCCATTAACAATTTGTTTCTCAACTCTGACACAAAGAAATGATTAACCCCGGTCCCCCAATAATCCTCAAACCCTAAGAATCTACAGCCTTCCCAAAGTCCACAAAAATGGCATCCCCTTAGACCCATTGTGAGTGCCATCAACTCTCCCACTTACACTCTTGCTAGTTTCCTATCCAACACTAAAATTTTGTAGGAAAGACCTCCTACATTAAGGATTCTACAGATTTTGTCCACAAAATTTGTGGTTTCCATCTCGAGAAACACAAATTTTCATTAACTTTGACATAGTGTCCCTTTTCATGAAAATCATTGTCAAGGAAGCCCTTGATGTTGTTTCCAACCTCGTAGACCCTAACCTAACTAACCTCATTATAATTGTTTAGAATCCTCCTTTTTCAGTTTTCAAGAAAATTTCCATGAACAAACTAAGGGTACTGCCATGGGATCCCCCCCCCCTTTCCCCTGTCATCGCAAGCCTTTACATGGAACATTTTAAGAAATTAGCCCTTTGTAATTTCCATTTAATACGAAAATGTTGGAAGTGTTTAGTTGATGAAACCTTTGTCATTTGGCTTCGTGGGTGTGGTCCTGTTATCGCACGGATTGTAGGTTGGGCAAAGCCCGACCCAATCTACAAAGGTGAGACAACTATGGGAATACCTACCCACTATCACCTTAGATAGGTACTCCCCTAGCTTTAGAGATGATGTGATCACCTCAAGGGGGGAATCCTAGTGACCTAGGGGGATTGAGATGGAGGGGGGAAAGATGATGAGAGGAACCCCTTAGGTCAATGATGGAGAAGGATGAGAGCTTGGAAATGAATCGTAGAAGGGGGATATTTGCCAAAGAATAGAGTACCTGCACCAAAGTGTTTCCCGAGACAAGACGAATAATCGAGATACAAGCCTAATAATCAAGTGGACAAGCAAGTGAAACTTGTTGTCCTATATTGCAGCAGTAAACAGGAATATATATCAGCAAGGAGAAATGTTGTTAACTGCAGAAATAACCATCCAAAGAAAGAAAGAATTATTGGACAATGAAGCACTAAACAAGCAGATAATGTTCCAATACTTAAGCATAAACTATTACGGTAAAAGAGGGCTGTTAGATAGTGTTTTCAGAGAATTATAGTGACAGCCAAGTGGCTGTAGCAAAGATTTGCTACAGCAGCCAATTTCAACCATAAAAATCAGCAAGTAAACCGTCAAAAAGTTAGCCAATAAGCAGTAGAATAATAATAGTGGCTTCCGAGCAAATTTCCACGGTTGAAAAGTAAGTTTCAAGTGTGTTTTGCTGCAGCCCTACTGGCTTTAGCATAAAGTTATAACAGCAGCAAGATATACTTAGCCAAGCTAGACGCCCTAGTGGCTCAAGCAAGCCTAAAGCATGTAAAATTGATTCCACTTCAGACAATTCAAATATCTCAAAAATTCATGCATATCAATGCAAATATTTTATTTTTCCAATGCAATTTTCAGATTAGTGCTTTAAATCTATTGGGTAAATGGTGTCTTGATTATAAGAGTTGGATCCACGATATCTCTAGGGGTGTAAGCCCTTTTACTCCCTAGAGCATGCAAAACCAACAAAGGTAAATCTAGGAGGATGTAAGCCCTTTTACTCCTCCTAGCAACTTTGCAAAAATTGACTTATCAACTAGCAAATAAGATGAAGCTTGGTAGAGGGTGTATGCCCTTATACTCCTCCAAGAGTTCTAGACAAGAATACCAATGAAACAAGAAGAAAATACCACAAGTGCAGAAATCTTCTTACCAATTCCACAAGATAGCAAGAACAAAACCCTAGTTTACCAAACAATTTCCATCAACATGCAAGGGAATAAGCCTCCAAGAGGTGCGCACCACCTTAGCTCCAAAATATAACAAGACAAGCATCCAAAATGTTGCACAAGAGAGAGATAGTCCAAAATGCCCAAAGAGGGCAAAAATTTCAGCCAAGTATGTCTTCTCTAATGAGAGAGCTATGTTAAAATGAAATGATTCAAGCCTTTATTTATACAAGGCTTCTAAAATTAGTTTGTCCACATTAAGTTAGGGTAAACCACAAAACAAGGGGGCCGACCCCCTTGTTTTGCCCCTTTACAATTTTAACTTGAATTTTGCACAAAAAAGAAACCCTGAAGGGGATGTCAAGCCCTTCTGGGGTGACGTCTTGGCATAATTGGCAAGTCGTTGAGCATAAGGAGAAGTCGGTGGGCCTCCTAATGCCTTCCCTTCATGCACTAGGGTCTTCTCCATGGTGCAAGGGATCCTCCTCATCACAAGGTGCCAAGTGTCCATCAAATCATCATCACCACCACAAGCCATATCCCCAAATCATGACGTCAAACCCGAGAAGTGTGGTGTAAGGCCCCCAAAAGCAAGTCGTTGTGATGGAAAGGGCTAGGTGTCACTGCCCATGGTGTCCTCTCTTGCATCCAAAGGCAACGTCCATCATCTAGTTGGCCCCAGGGTGTGGGTCATGGCATCCAACATGTGGGTCTTCCTGCCCTAATGAAGGCCCAAGCTTGGCTTGTTCCTCCAAAACGTCCATCAAGCAAGGTCATGCAAAGACAAATGAGCGCGCCCTCCACCGGTCTCAGGTCAAATGTATCATGGCAAGTAAAATCACATTTAATACAAGAGCCACCTAAACATGTGCATCAAAACTACCTCGTCAAATTAAACAAGTGCTCAAAGACCCTATGCAACTTGCCAAGTTTAGGTATGGGAGGGTTGTCAAGGTGACCTATTGGGTAAGTCATTCCTCAAGTCAAGGAGTGTTTCCTAGGTGGACTCTCTCTAAGTCATGTGAAGAAGATGAAGTGGATGGGGGAAAGACTTTTGGGCATGGGGTTCATCACATACAAGGGTTCGTATTGTCTCATTTATGGGTGCCTTTGTAGAGGGAGTGTTGCACCTTCATTTTCAATGCAACATTTTTCCAAGCCCACTATTTTCCATTAATTAATTACAGTCCAGAACAATTGGATACTCCAAATGGGTAACATAAGACTTGAAGGTAGTACCATAATGTCACTTGAAGCCGGAGGTACACAGAGTGTCGTGTGGGTAAAGCAAAGGGTATACCGCACTTGTGTAGATCCCTCAACAAGTGGGACATTTATTTATATGAAATTAGCTTTTGCGGGTCTTTAATTCTTTTAAGAGAAACATTTCATTGTTCTCAAGACCTCTTTGGGTGAGCATCTAGAAGGTTATAATTTTGGCTTTTATCTTTTGCCAACTACATTCCCTCTGGGCCTTCAGCCCCTTCTTCCCATGAAATGAGATACAATCCCTTCTTGGGTCAGTACACCCGAAAAATCCCAAAAGATAAGGAAACGAAAAGGATGAAGTGTGAAAAATGACAAGTATGATCGGGAATGGCATAATGACTCCTTAGGGAGACCTCCCAGTAGCAAACCCATCCCCAAGGGTGACCACTTACTAGGGCACAATGTCAACCACCAAGGTAAATCAGAACAAAGAGCATAATTTCCAAGCAGACGTTCTCTAATCAAAAGTAGCTTTAAATGCAACATACTCAAATGCCTCAAGTATTAAAATGACACTTACCACAATACTTCACTTGTACCTCATGGAGCAAGACCCATTGTCTTCTGAAAGCAAGTTGATGCGGTGAATGCCATCGTGACGAACCGAGAATGCGTGGTGGTGAAGTGGGTCTCTAACTATGCATGTGGACATTGTCAGTCATCTGTCTCTTGGTACTCCATGTCTACAACCTAAGGGCCTCGAGACATCATCTCCTCACTTATCCCTAGAAATAGGGGATAACAGGTCCCTTAGATTTGTTTCTTAACCATATTAACAGCCTCTCCAAAGACATTCAATTCACCATGGAAATTCAAGAAAACCAATGTATTCCATTTCTCGATGTCCTGATTACCATTAACCCTGACAAATCCCTTTCCCACCTAGTATATACAAAGAAAACTCATACCAATTGATATTTATGTACCAACTCTCATCACCACATTGTTCAAAAATTTGTGGTCCTTGACATCTTAGTCACTACAACTCGCCACATTTCTAATCGTAATCACTTGGATCACAAAAAGGCTTATCTTAGACAAGCTTTTTTATAAATCTGATAATTTATAAATCTGACCATCCCAAATTAACAAAACCTTTTATAAATCTGACCATCCCAAACTAGCATCTCCCACGCTTACCATTCCTTATATCCAAGGAACCACTAACAAGATTTCTACAATACTTAAGAAGAAAAACATCCACATGATCTTTGAAACCCCGAGAAACTTTTAGAAACATGTTCAACTCTATGAAAGACAAGTTAGACTTGGACCCTCTTTTGCAACATCTCCTATGTTGCCCAAACGAGTCATCCAATCCAAACTTGTATTAAAAAGCAATTGATGACACAAACCATAACCGTGTCACCAAATTCACCATTGTTGAACATTCCCACCACACTAAGCACCACATATGTTTCAACAAAACCAAAGTCTTTGCCAAAACCCATCATTATTCCACGCACCTTATTAAAGAAGTTAATTGAAATCGAAAAGAAACCCAACAATATGAACAAAAAAACAGCCTAAAACTAAGCCAATCCTGGACCCCCATTATTACTTTAACCCATAACTTCAAAACCAACCATCCTTGAGTTTTGTCCTCTTTACCCTAGGGCCCCATCCTTCACTGGGCCCCTCTTTCTTTTTCCTTTTTCCTTTTAAAGTTTTTTTAGTATATCTTCTTCTTTTTTCATAGACCTTAAACTTACCAGCATAAGCCTTTACATTTATTTTAATTTGTTTGACTATTTTTTTCAAATATTTCTTAGATCCTCTTTAGAATATTTTTCTTAGTGTCTCTTTAATTAATTTTTTTAATTTTATTTCCAACTTTATTATTATTTTCTTAACCTAGGTGCCTTCATTTTAGCCTAGTTTCTTTTGAGAATTTTATAACTTTCTTTTTCTCACTTCTTCTTCGACTCTTAGATTTTTTTCCACTTTAATTTATTATTAATTTTTATCATTTTATTTATTATTATCCCTTAAACTCGGTCCTTTTTTTTAAAGAAACTGAAATTGTATTATATATAAAAAAGAAGTGTTGCACCGAAGCCAGCAGCCAGTACAATCCCTAAATTTTTGGCTTTTCTCAAAACAGAGCAAATTTCAAAGGTAACACCTACAGAAAAGATAGTGCTTCCCACCGGAAGATTCCAAGAATTTACCAGTTCCTGTTGCAAGAATAGATTCTTACAAACTGATTACAAAGGATAATGCAAAAACAACAAATAATAAACTACAATGTGGAACGTGCACCTAACGGAGCAGAAAATCAGTTATGGATTGTTGAGAACCTAATAAGATACTTGATTCTGCTTCTTTCTCTCTGCACTCTTTATGAGACTTCCTGCCTCTAGTTAATGGAGGAGAATGGTGCGAATCCTTTTTAGGACATCTACAAAGGAGGGAGAATTAGAATTTTCCTCACCCTCCAATTCATCACCAACCTCCTCCCCAATAGGAGCATGGGGAGTTATCGAGACCCTAAATGGAGTCCCTCTTCCTGAAATTCCAAAACTTCAAACATGTTATTAGAGTTATTAGACGACCGAGACTGTGGCATGTTGCCTGGAAGAGTTCCCCTACTCCATTGTTTCTTATGCCTTCATGTAACTTGCTGAAAATCTTGTTCAACATTGTTTTGAGAAGTCGACTTGGATGGAGACTGGGCCTCTTGAGCTTTTGGGCAGCTTTTAGCAAAGTGCCCATACTCCTGGCAAGAGTTACATTTAAAAGGAACATGTTCATAATCAAGGGCTTGAAGATGACTCCAACCCTCCAAATTGAGTTGAATCATCTATGGAAATCCCTTTTCAAACTCCATTTCCACACATCCTGGCACATGCGAAGATATTATTCTTTGGCTCAAAGTGGGTTATATAACGACCCACCTTGTCTCCAATGGCTTTAAAAGACTCAGCTCCCCAAAAAATGAGGGGAATGTGTGGTAGTCAAATCCACACAAGGGCGGAAAAAAATTCCATTTCAGGATTAAAGTCGAGATTCCAATGGGAAATGAACATTCCCCTAGAACCCATGAAATAAGGGCCCGGTCAGAAGATTAAATCCCTATCTTTTGTATTTTCAAATAAAAGAACATAAAAACCATTCCCACAGTAATGCAAATAAACGGGATTTGAAACAACCCAATTCTTAGAGACCCATTCTTGAACAGTTTTAGGGCTAGGCCAAAGGCCAGTTAATTTACCTATTAAACTTTTCTCCTTCAAATTGATGGCGTTCTATTTCGCCACAGTAAACCCCAAATCCAGATTAGGGATCGAGTCAGATCTTTTCACAAAGTGGCTCTTCACGCAGCATTTCTCTCCGGCTCCACGGGAGGCTTTGACCATGTCCACAAAAGCTCCTTTGATGGCAACAGATTTGGTCGCGATTCCCATGTTTGACGAAACGCCCAACCACGGGGCTCTAAACGGTATGCACGGACAGAGTCCAAACACCCTCGCAACAGCAGAGGGCAGACTGACCAACAAAACGTCTGGCTTCGCCAGCTTCCAATTTGGGGTGACGACTGCAGCTATGGAAAATCCTAGCCGCGGTGAGGAGCGAAGCTCCGCAACCCCATTTCCATGATTTTTGTTGGATATATTTGTTCTATGCAATAACAAACTCTGTCCTTTTTAATAGTTTTATTATTATATTATTTTTCCTAGGTCAT
Organism: Picea sitchensis; assembly: GCA_010110895.2. Lineage (NCBI taxonomy): Eukaryota > Viridiplantae > Streptophyta > Pinopsida > Pinales > Pinaceae > Picea > Picea sitchensis. The sequence goes on from SNQJ01S0044867.1 coordinate 69,791, forward strand.
TTCCAATGTCTCTCACTTTTCAGTGCTTATTTATTTCCATCTCAATCAATCTTTATTTACATCTTTTCTTTCTCTGAGGATGGGTAAAAGTCTAAAAGAATCACACCTGGAAATTCTCACACAACTATCATCCAAAAGTATTATATGTATAATTTATCTAGCTAAGAAAGCTCGAATGAAATAAAGGTTGTGTTCTTTGACCTTTCACCTTTGGACTTTTCATTTGTGGTAATGTTTTCTCCTCTGAGTATATAAAGTTTGGATTTGGCTTATGGTTGATTTTATTCTCATTTTGTGCTAGAAGATTGACATTCGAGCCATTTTTTGGGATTAAAACTCCATTCCACAAGTCGCGCACGAGGTTGGTTTTCAGAGACGTCTCGACTTCTCCGGGCGATCACCATCGCCCCAAAGCGCCTCACCCCCTTCAGGTACTCCTTAGACGCGTCGGCCCATCTCTTGTCGACCAGACAGATTGTGAACCGAGACATCAGAGAGGACATATACAGATTATATATTCAGGTTACCTGGACCTCACCCCCGACGAGGTTGGGCCCCAAGATGTCATCCTACTTGGAGCACTTCTTGGAGCTACGGGATGGTATCATTGTTCGCCCCCCATACACGTACAGACATTGGTTACATTCACTCACGATCCCTCTGGGACAGCTACGGTTTGGCTCTCATTGACTCCGAGTGGAGACTGATCACCATATCCCACACTCTGATAGGATCTACCAAATGTGTGACCTACAAGAGCCAAAGACAGAGAGGCACCTCATTTTCCAATGCCCCGTATACTATGAGATCAGAGTGTTGTTTTTCCATGCTTCAGATCTGATGATTAATTGCTTATGATATTTATTCAGATTTATGCCATTATTATCATACATTAACCCTATGTTACCAGATCCGCGGGGCTAGGGGGATGGATCCGCGGATCCCCGTATCAGATATGGGTTCGGATCTGGATCCGCCTAGGATCCAGTTTGTGGCACTGTTAACTAGTTTCAACGCACAATTTTGAAATGCCATTGGGCCTGTTACTCAGTTACCCTTGATTTTGAAATGTCGACGTGTTGTACTCAGGATGTTTTGGCCCCTGAAATCTATGTTAAACTTTAGTAACAATTTTCGGGGCTCTCCAATCTGTCGGCTCACGATGTGCGCGGGGTAGTCTCAATCTTGTTATCAAATCCCCTAAATCAACCATCTTAGTAACAGTTTTAAAGGCTCTCCAATTCGTCAGCTCACGGTGCGCGCGGGGTAGTCTCAATCTTATTATCAAATATGTCTTAGTAACATTTTTCGGGGTTCTCCAATCCGTCGGCTCACGTTGGTGCGGGGTATTCTCAATCCTATTATCAAATCCACATAACCGACCATCAATACCCGAGCAAGGGGACAAGGGTTTTTTTATTAGTGTAATATTCATTATTAATCTATAAATCTTAACATAAAAAAAATTATTTTATTAATCTATTAATTTTGGGTTTACCGTTCAATAGATTAGTATTAATTATTAATTTAAATTTATTACTTTAATAATTATTTTACCACCCCCCATCCCCACCGGAGCAATCAGAGATCTATTCAAAGCTTTTTTCCTTCGCCTCGGATGGTAGGAGAATTGAGCTTCCTTGCTCCTACATCCCCCCCAGGGTCATACAACCGGATCCCCTTATGGTACTCGAGGACTCCGATAGTGAGCCAACGTGACCCCCATCACCCCCCTTGCCATCGGTCATCATTTCCAGGAGACATTGACCTCACTAGTCACTGGCCTCACCTTCAAATATTTCTCTCTCGGTCAGTGTTGAGTTGTCCAACTATCATGGACACTCTCACTTTGTATCACCGCACTCATGATATTGCTTTATATACTTTTTCCTTGGTTTTAACTAGACCTAGGGCTTAACCTTGTCAGACATTTCACTACTTTAGGTTCCTTTCTTTATGCTACTCTAAGCATTATCTAGGAGATGTGTTTGCACTCCCACATTGTACCCATACTTGTTGTAATCTCCAGTCCCATTGACCTACTTTTGTGGTCATTTGTTGGACATTAATAAAATTATCTTATCATATCTTATCAGAGCCTTTAATAGTAGTGATAGTTGGTCATTCATGTTTAAAGAGCTCCTTTCTTCTTTGTGAAGAAAACTTTAACTGTTTTCGACAATCACAGTTTCCATATAAAATCCAAATGCCCACAAGCAAGGTTTACAAATTCTACAAAAGTAAATTAGAAATGACTTTGTTTGTCGCCAAGAATCCTGCAGGTAATAGGGGATCTGCCCCAAGAAAAAAAGAAAATAAATATATAAGCAAAACAGGCCATCTTAATCCCTACCCAACCCAACCCCTTAGTTAATGGACCGCCCTCACCATTACTAACCCTCTACCATCAAAAGACTTGCAAGGATGCAGCATGAAAGAAAAACAGCAAGTAGCGGACATTTCCAGCAGACAGCCTGATTTTAAGCAGTCTGATTGACTTCAAGGTGGAAAAACAGCAGCTGTCAATGATTTTACAGAGAAGTGACATTTTGAATTTTGTAATATGCATTCTAGAATTTTAAAATATATGAATATTTCAGAACTTCTTGAAAGTTCTTGTCCAGGGTTCATACTCTCTGCTATTGACTCCTATTTTAATTCATTATCCTGTTATGTTCATATTTGAAATTGGCATCTCGCACTAGATGGAATTCAATCAATAATATGTTTTCTAGTCTTGGGTTTTATACATATGTGACATACCCACAAACAATGTTATACCGATCCCTACATTCTCACCTGAACCCAGGCCTGCACCAACCAATCCTGGCAACCTTGGTCAGGTCAAACCCAGTCCAACTTTCAGCCATAAAAAATTAAAAATCTTCCAACAAAAAGAGATTTAAAGCCTCACTCGGTGCATGTAAGAAGACATTTTATGTTTTGCATTACGGGTCAGCAGACTCGGCACCAAATAAAATATCTTAGATCTGTAAAATATAGAAAATTTTGAGAGCTAAACTATGTACTTATACTCACACCCATCAATCTTGGCGGCACAGATTCTTTATGCAAGACATTAACTATGATTGTTTTAACCACAAGACAATTTTATAAACATATCTTCTATGTAAATTGGAATGCCCCCAAGAAAACTACCATAAGAAAACTTTATAAACACAGCTTCTATGTAAATTGGAAAGCCCATAGGCAGGGCTTACAAAATCCACATAGAGATTGAGAAATTTCTATGGTGCCAACCAAGCAAAGTCTAATGCTTCAACTGAAAACCATAAGAATATGAATATGATTGCAAATTACTAAAACTGGAAAGCCAAAGGCACGCATTTCTCACAAGTAAAATTGCTCACCTCCTTTCTTGAGTACCCCTGAATGCAATGACAATTGCATTGAGATCTTCTGCCACACCCACAAAAGCCTGCATGGTTCAACCAAATGCACCTTCATTTTACCAGGTTTCGCCACAAAGAAACATGTGTAAGACTAGTAGAACTTCACAGGTCTACGCAGCTATATTCCAAAAATCTGCTAGAGTACCTTTATTTCAATAACTGTCAAACTATTACAGACTACTATTCTACAGCTACTACATAAATATGCACTCCCTAACTTGCTTTACTTTCTTACATATCTGCCTGCTTGTTACTTAATTATGTGTGCACTTGTCCACATGTATCCTGTATAATATTCTATGATACATACAATTAACATATACTACCATTGAACAGAGGGGAGCTGCATCCAGGGACCCAAATAATCTTGACAGCACTGAATATTAACCCCCCAGAGACCTTGGCTATACCACGGAGATGAGGACCCTCTATAAATCTACTGTAGAGTGGGACTTCTTTCTCCAATTTGAATCATTTGAAAATCAAATTCACTGAGTGGACCTGGACTCAGTTATGGAAGCTAATGGCATACACCACAATGAGTGGTGGAAGGAAGAGATAGCAGGCAAGATAGTCAATGTAACTGAGCAGATTGAAGAATTCACCAAGTTCAGGCCCAGGCAGCTAAATAGTTGAGCTTAAAGGCAATGTTGTTTGCCTCACCGAGATCATCACCACTAAAAACCGATCATGCATGAATGCTGAGGCCAACAAGTCCAAGGAAAAGGGGAAGGGGAAGGCCCATGTGGAAATCAAAGATCAATGAAGACAGTCCAACAGATGCCAGGAATATTTTTGTTTATATATATACTTTACCTTATTAATCTATGCCTGTCAGTGTGTACACAGAAGGGCAAAAGATAACTAGCACATACAAGCAAGAGAATCAAAAGCACTGCCAGTTTTCACAGCCAGTAATGGTAGAGTAAAGATAAATGTAGCCAGCAGAAGACGCCCACAGCAAGAAAACAATATGAAGTTCAGCCTTCAAGCCTGGTAGAAGACAGCCTATATTTTTATGGTATTTTCAGAATTTGTGTTAATGTTTGTATTTGGTCAAGGCCTGAAACTCAAACTATATTTAAGGCAAAAATTAGTACTTATTATGGCTTGTTGCAGTGGTCTGAACCTGAATATCATATATTCATATATATCATATAATTATATTCATATATATCATATAATTATATATATATATATATATATATATATAGGGAGGAGAAGAATGGAATAGCCTAGGAGGGACCTGGGCCATGGACTAGGGTTTTTCATGGAGAACAAGGAGTATGGGCACTAGGGAGGTGGTATTGCACCATTGAGGGACAAGGATTGCCCATCAACAATATAATCAGGTTGGTTGGGAACAAATGAGGCTTTTGTGGTTTCAAAAGGTCACCAAAGCACCTGTCAGAGCTGGGAAGAGATGGTCCTGAGGCAACCATTGGAGGATAATGAGGATGGTGGCAGTAAGAGGTTTTGTCAAAGATAGGTCAGCAAAAGTCCCATCAGGTGGTGATAATCAGTGCAGAACATGGGCCCTACTGGATGACGGTGGGAAAGTATCTTTTGCAGGGGCAGCACCTAGAACAAACCTTCATTTCTATTTCCCGTCATATCTGGATTCTGTTGGAAGAAATCCAGAAAGGGGTTGGAGAGAAGACAAATTGTCAAAAAGAGCCCATCTCAGCTGCTCAAGCCAGTAGGGGGAAAGGAGAAGTGCCATTCAAGGAAGGTTATCAGGGAAAGACTGCAAGTAAAGCAAAAAAGAAGAGAAAGAGGAAGAAGCCCACATGTTACCTAAAGAAGAATAAACTTATAAAGTAAATGTGATATCGGAAGTGGAAGAAGGTTTAATTAGTGATACAGTGCTGGAATACTCACAACTGGCCTTTATTGGTCGTTTCAGCAGTTTAACTTCTCTATGAAGTCTCTTAGAGGATGGATCTTTGCCAAGTGGGGTAAGGACTTGGGTTACTCCCTGAAGTTCCATCTGGGGGCCAAAGGCTTCATAGCTTTCCTTGAAGCATCGAGGACTGTGAGAAGATCATTAGAGATGGCCCCTAATTCTGAGGATCAATGGGCCTGTACATTCAGAAATGGGTTCCTGGATTCAATCCTAGGAGTGAAAGAATCTCTCGGCACCCATTATGGGTCAAGTTACTACAAGTCCCACTATAACTATTGGAGCCAGAGATACTGAAAATGGATGATCATTAACAAGCTTGGGACCATCTTGAAGATTGACAAGCAGACATTATCTATGAAGAAGATTCCAATTGCTAAGATCTCTGTGGAACTGAATTTGGCCGAAGAAATTCCACAGGAATTAGCATTCAAATGGGAGCATAGTAGCAATAGCAGGAGCTTGACTACATCAATGTTCCCTTTCGTTGTCGTTATTGTAGGGATCATAGGCATTTGATGATCTCGTGCCCAAAAAGGTTGAGCACCTCAAGACCAAGAGAAGAGAGCAGAGGAACCACGGCTCGAGGAATTGTTAAGTCTATCGTGCCCCCCACTGTCCCTATTAGTAATTGAGTCTAAGGAATATACTCATAATGGCTTGGAAACGGATACTGAAGGACCCAAGCTTCCTATGTAACCACTACCCCTTATGGATCCAATTGTTTTCACCTTTAACGAGACCTTGATAGGACTAGGAAGGGTCTTCAAGAGAATCAAATAGGATCCGATTATGTCTAAAAGGATGGACTTCTTTTTTGGGTGACTCACCTCCAAGAGTAAGGTGATTGAGGTGAGACCCTATAAAGATGGATCCAACTCTCATTGGCAAGGACAAAACAATAGAAGGATGCCCGAGGGACGATTAGATAGTAGAAGTCTCGACAGATCTTATTGGACAAGGACGAAGGTGGAGACCCCACTCATTTTAGAACCCATCATGTCTTTATTGAATCATAGAGTCTTCCAAAGTCAACCCACTGATGTAAAACAAGATAACAATCCAAATCGAAAAGTGATGCCCAGTGACAGACAATGGAAGGTGGACTAGAAGAAGCATCCCTCCCAACTTCCAAGTGTTTGGAAAACACAGATGTGTAGGAAGTCCAACACATCTAAAGCAATATCTTTGGGGTGCTTAGAGCAAAGGATGCCCCTAATCTTCCTCCCACGTGATCCTACTCTCTATCAACATGAGGGGCTTGGGGACAGCTCGTAAGATGCATTTCCTTAGAAGACTGAAGTAAAGTCACCATGGAGATCTCATTTTTGTGCAAGAGACTATGATTGAGGCATCATGTAAATTGACTTTCTGCAAAGACTTCCTAGATTAGAGTTCTGCTTGTTCCAATGTTGTTGGGCATTCTAGTGGCTTAGTTATAAGGTGGAACTCATCATGTGAGATGAATAACATGAAAGTATCTGACCGTGCAATTTTTGTTTTCTCCTTTAGATAGTAGAAGTCTCAACAGATCTTATTGGACAAGGACGAAGGTGGAGACCCCACTCATTTTGGAACCCATCATGTCTTTATTGAATCATCGAGTCTTCCAAAATCAACCCACTGATGTAAAACAAGATAACAATCCAARTCGAAAAGTGATGCCCAATGACAAACAATGGAAGGTGGACTGGAAGAAGCATCCCTCCCAACWTCCAAGTGTTTGGAAAACACAGATGGGTAGGAAGTCCAACACATCCGAAGCAATATCTTTGAGGTGCTTAGAGCAAAGGATGCCCCTAATCTTCCTCCCACGTGATCCTACTCTCTATCAACATGAGGGGCTTGGGGACAGCTCATAAGATGCATTCCCTTAGAAGACTAAAGTAAATTCACCATGGAGATCTCATTTTTGTGCAAGAGACTATGATTGTTGAGGCATCATGTAAATTGACTCTCTGCAAAGACTTCCTAGATTAGGGTTTTGCTTGTTCCAATATTGTTGGGCACTCTAGTGGCCTAGTTATAAGGTGGAATTCATCATGTGAGATGATCAACATGAAAGTATCTAACCGTGCAATTTTTGTTTCCCCTTTTACCAAATAGCTCAAATGCAACTTGGACCTATTAAATGTATGCCTTTTGCAAACAAAAGGATCTTATGGGAAGAATTTGTTAAACTCCTATAACTCAGCAACTAGAATATTATGCCAATAATTTTATCTAACCAGAATTTAATCAATGTTGATATAAACTCAGAAAATCATGCACAAATATTACAGTTGAGTTATTTAACCAGATATTAACAGCAGAAGCATAAACAGAGACCAAGCACATAAGTAGACAACACCAAAAATACCTTGGAAACCCCAATGTGGGGAAAACTAGCAAAGGAGGGGCTCTATTGGCTCTTGAGAAATTGGTTTACAGCAGCAAAATACACCAAAAAACTTCTTACAGAAAATGTCTTCCTCTGGTGGATGTACGGCCCAGCCACATGTCTTGTACGGCCCAGCTAAATACACCCAGCAGACTCAGCCCTAGCTCATCCCAAGAGAACAGCTTGTACAGCCTGCACAAATCGGCCTGAACAATCATAGAAACAGCCTGTACAGCCTAGGACAGTTCGGCCCTTGCTGTTGGTGCATCGTACAGCCTCTACGGCTTGCTTTCTCTACTGTGTACAGCCTACCCTCTATCTCTTAACTTGTTGTTGTGGAGCTTGTTGTTCGACCTACTCTTCAGCCTGCAAGATCACTTCAGCCAAAGCTTCTATACTTGCCCTCTTTCTCAGCCAACAAACCCTCAGCCAAGCGTCCTCCTTCAGCTCACTTGCCCAATCTCACAAATGAGAAATGTGGGTGTCCTCTTCACCCTCAAGCCCTCTCTTTATCCTTCCTTCAGCCACATTTTTGTCTTGAGATGTGTGCCTAGCCATGCCTTCAATGGCTTAGATTGAGGCGCCCCCTTTTGGCTGGACCCCACACTCCACTAAGCCATGCACCCCACTAGACTGGGCTCCACAATCCGCTCAAACAGAATTTTTTCTAATTTCCTAAGTTAGACATAGGCTAGGATAAATAGGTTGATTTGGGTAGTTTAATGTGTCCATCAGCATACCTAGAACACTTAGGCCCATGTTGAGACACCTACCGAGCTACAAAACTAACACTCCCTCTTAGCGAGGGAGGTGTCTCCACCTGGATCAATCTCTGACCCCGTCAAATCTACTATTGTTGCTGTAGTTGCTCCCTCTAAACTGGAAGACCCTCCTGCTACCTTTGTTGCACTCTGATCTAATAACCTACTCTCCTCATCCATCAATGTCATGTCATACCAACTAACAAAATTGGCAGTCTTGGAAGAAGCCACTCATCCACTAGACTCAGTCTCTGACATTGATCTATGATCCAAGATCCCCTTGGATCCCACTACAAGTTGTCCCAACACCCTGTACATCGTACCCTTCCTGATGCCAAGCCTCATTGTTGCATCCAAGGTCGCTCCCTCTGAACGTATGAGCACCTGTCCATCTTCGAACATGACTACATACCCCATATCCTCCAGAGTTGATACTGAGAGCAAATTAACCTTCAGCTCTGGAACAAATAAAACTCCAACCACCTCCAGAGAACCACCTGACTCTAGCTGGAATCCGACACATCCAACCCCCTTCATTGTATGCATGGTGCTAGCCCCACTCCTCACATACAAGTCTGAGCCCGTCTCTGAAACACTAAGGAAGAACGACCTCATTCCCGTCATATGGTGGGTTGATCCACTATCCATGATCCATGCCCCAAGGTCCTCCAACTCTCCAAAATTGTTGCTTGAAAGAATGGCTACCAGAGAAAATTCCTCCTTGAATTTCTCTGCAAACTCATCTATCTCAGTAGATGTTGTTACTGCTACCTGTGCCTCCTTCTTCTTGTTGGGACATTGGCTGGCATAGTGGCCAATCTTGTGACATGCAAAACATTTCACATTGCTCATGTCCCTGGAACCTCCTCCACTGCTCTTCTTCGCATGAAGAGCCACATTCTCCTCCTCTTCACTCTTTGGCTGGCTAGCCTGAGTGGCATCAACTCTCAACTCCTCCTGGGTGAAGTCATCCCATAACCTCTCCCAATCAAGGAGTTTCTCTCGAGCCACCACTCCTCGGACAAACACTTCCCACTACTTGGTGAAGCCATTCAAGGCTATCCTCACCAACTCAGTCTCATCCACGGCCTCTCCAACAGCTGCCAATTCATCTCTGATCTGAGTGAACTTAGTGAGGTATGTAACCACTAACTCTCCCTTGGCCATCTTCGTGCTTCTCAACTTCTCTTTGAGCAGCATCTTCCTGCTCTTGTTATCAGACTGGTACAGTCTCACTAGGGCCTGTTGACCGCCCATTTAGCAACGGTGGTCAAGTCCATGTGCCATGAAGTAATGCATCATCAGATGCTAGTATGTCGAAGACAGTTTGGTTCTACTAGGCAATTTTTGCCTCCAGCACAAATTTTGTAAGCGGGATTACCGCACCCCTGCGT
>SNQJ01S0044867.1:83653-104228 GCA_010110895.2 Picea sitchensis
TTAAAACTAACTCCTAGAAACTTCAACTCTAAAATCAATCTAGTAACTAGGGACAACCCCCCTTGGCTTCTCTAGGAGTAAGCCTAGAAGGAAGAGGTTCTAGTCAAGGTGACAGTGTGGACTAAGAACCTAGGCATTGTGCCCCCAAGGACACACTAAGTGAGCAGGACTTAGCTCACGTTAGCAAGTGTGTATTAGGACGGCAACAGGGCCTCCCACATATCCTTAGCTATCTTCTTCCCAGATAGATGAGGAATAATGTGGTCCTTGACTCCATCAACAAGTATCCTCCTTGTCTTCATATCCTTCTTGAGATGGGTTGCTTGTTGTGCTGGATTAGCTGGAAGTACTGCTTTCCCTTCAGCAAACTCCCACAAGCCATTCTCCTCCAACAGCAAACCCATTCGCTCCCTCCATGGACTGAAGTTTGAGGCCCCTTCCAACCTATCTTCAAACCTTAAGCCTGCACTTGCCATTTAAGTCAACTGCTCTAACTCCCACAAAGTTTCTGGTAACACGTCCCCTTACTGATTCACACCCTGGTCTGCACAGCAAATTACTTGGCTCCTTCTGTACTCAGAGGCTGAGCCCTGATCCCATGTTAAACTCCTATAACTCAGCAACCAGAATATTATGCCAATAATTTTATCTAACCAAAATTTAATCAATGTTGATATAAACTCGGAAAATCAATGTTGAGTTATTTAACCATAAATTAACAGTAGAAGCATAAACGGAGACCAAGCACATAAGTAAACAACACCAGAAATACCTTGAAAACCCCAGTGTGGGGAAAACCAACAAAGGAGGGGCTTTATTGGCTCTTGAGAAAATGTCTTATTCAAGCTAGATCATAGGTTGATGAAATTGGTGGTATTTTCTCTCTGTTTTTTCAATAACTGAAAAAAAAATAGAATTAAAAAAAAAAAGGCTTTCACCCTTCAAAACCACATTGAATGGTTGATCCGGCAAATTTCATTGACAAACCTAAATGAATTCAATTATTTTCTTGAGATATGTTGAAGTTCAAACCTCAAAGTTCAAATTCAGCAAACCCTGTGACATTGATGCCATGCTTTGAACATCCTATAATGTAGGGCATTCCTTTTCTGGGGCTTTGAACTGCCACTGAACTCCAAGGATCTGTTGTGCTGGTGAGAGAAAAAAGTTCCATGAAAATGCGAATTGAACCATGCATTTTCAAGGGGCAATAGGTAGTTTACATTATGTCTCTTTTATTGATGATTCCTCAAAATTCAAAGCCTTGGTTAAGCATCAGACAGGTCCAAAGATAAAGGTGTTAAGGCTCAACAATGGAGGAGAGTACACCTCTAAGGAATTTTATGCCTTTTGCAGGGAAGAAGGGATGAAGAAGGAGGTAACAGTACCTTACAATGTGCAGTAGGATGGGGAAGCAGAGAGGAAGAACTGGTCTGAAAACATAAACTGCATGTTGTCGTCCTAATACACACTTGCTAACGTGAGCTAAGTCCTGCTCACTTAGTGTGTCCTCGGAGACACAATGTCTAGGTTCTCAGTCCACACTGTCACCTTGACTGGAACCTCTTCCTTCTAGGCTTACTCCTAGGGAAGCTTGTCATAGTAGGAGCATAACATCTAGGCTTACCTCCTAGAGAACCAAGAGGGTTGTCCCCTAATTTTAGTTTGATTTTAAGATTAATGTTCAGATTTGTTTTATTTTGTTATAGGCCAAAGGGGAGAACTAGCCTATGATGACAAGCAGTATTGCAAGTGCAAGGTTAATCTAAATGCAAAGTCGGCCCTTTCCCTAAGTCAACTAAAGACTAGTGCCTAAGGTTGGGCAATAGGGGTCAACTATGTTTTAGAGTTTCAATTACAATTGTTTCAAGTAAATCAAGTTAAACTACCCAAACCAAGATTACTTTTACTTACAAAGAATTAAAAGTGTTTACAAGTTTACAACATGTACAAGAGGTACAACAATACTCAAGATACAAGAAATGTAGAATTGTTCAAAATTAAGCCAAGCATGCCCCAATAGCATTTACTCTATTGGACGCCTTCAGCGGCTTCAATCACACAAGCACTCAAGAATCAAAGAAGTAATGCCTCCCAAGTGGGATGCTCAAAACTTCCTTGACTCACACCACAACAATAAATAAGATATTTCAATGTCTTAACCAAATGATCACTTAAGCACAATAAACATTTACCATCAAGTTGCACATAAGATAAACAGTATAAGATTATCACCAATGATGTTTGCCCTATCGATGCATCTACTTCCCCCAAACATACAAGTGATCTAAGCAACTAAGTGTAATTTCTTAAGAGTTTTAATTTCCCACCCCCCTAAACTAGATATGTGCTCAAGCTTCCTCCTCCCTTGGAAAAATAACTCTCGGGTGCTCAAGATAATAAGGCAAACGAAGCCTTAACCTAGCTTCCTCGGTCAGCCCTAACAATAGGAGTACTTCCCGGAAAAGGATCCCCCCTACGGAATCAAGAGACGGTACCCCGCCACTTCCCCCAAAGACTATCCTTCTTACCCGTTTTAGATGATGGAGGGAGATGAATGAGGCCCCTAAAATATTTACTATAAGTTGTTAGGACCCTCAGGTGGGTCTTTAGGTGTGTTAGGTGTATTTTTAGTTTTAGACCCCTTTAAAAGTGATTTATCGTATGGTCGTGAGCAAAAGTATGAAAAATATGTACTTGCAAAGTGTAATCAAACCACCATTAACATGTAAAGAAATAAGGAGATGATATCACAATGTTTAAACCATCAAAGTAAACATCACATGAAAGGAACTGGAAGATAGTGAACCATAAACCATGAACCATTTACATGTAATGATACTAATAGCTGAAATGAGAGATAAAGCTTAAGCACTTGAAAGATATAAACCATGAGCATGTAACCAATGAAGTGAGAAGTGATTGCAATGATGTTAAAGTGTGAGAGCTTAAAGTGAATGAGGTCGTGAGCTAAAGATGCTAAAACATGAATATTCAACCCATAAACATTATATCTTATGTGTGCAAGACGTGTGTGCTAAACCATGAGCAAGGCCGTGAGCAATATGAGTGATTAATCCATGACAAGACGTGAGCTCAAAAGGTGTTAAACATGTGCAATATTAAACCATAAGCCAAAGATATGTGATGTGCTTAACCTAGCATCAGGACGTGAGCATTAATGTGTAAGTGTTTAACCAAGCGTAGGCCGTGAGCTCAAATGTGCAATAGACTAGGTAGTGAGCTCAAATGTGCAACAAAATGTGATCTAAAAGTTAAGCATTACCACATTATATGTTATGCTAAGCTTAAGAGGATTAAAGAGCTTGGAAGGGTATGAAACTTAGCAAATAATGAGAGGCCTTCAAACCATCACTACTTCATATGCACTTTAAGATTAAAATAGCCAAATAACTTATGAACAAAGATCTAAAACATTAAAACCATATCTAAGTCACCTAACCATTTAAAATGAAATGTAAAAGCATATGAGGAGATCATAAAAGAAATAAACTTGTAAGGAGAACTTGTAAGATATATCAACTTCTAAAACATGAAGATAACCACAAGTTAATTTCCTTTAAGGCCAAGGCGATTTTGGGATGACTCCCCCAAGGTCTTGAGTAGTGATGTTTATTTTATGATTAGGGTTTTATTTTAGAACAGAATGAATCAAAACTTGAAAAAGGAAACACCACTACAATGGCCAAGGTGGTGGCAATGCCTTCAAATGTTGGCCAAGGAGGGTGGAGTTGATAACAAATAAATGAATGGAATGAAACTAAACTAACAATGATATGAACAAAAGAATAGCTTAGGTTAAATTATAAACAACTAATCTAGACTAGATTTATTTTTTTAGGATCCCAAAAGTGAAGAAAAATGTTGCAGAAAATTGGAAAAGTGAGGAAAGAGAAGGAGAAATGATACCAAACCAAACAGAAATGTTTGGGAAGCCTCTAGGTGTTGCGTGACATGTCATCTCAAATATGTCACGCAAAACATCGAGCAAAAGCTTGCTGGAAATCTTGCAAAACACCAAAATAAGTTACAAAAATTTTACATTATGCAATTTCAAATAATGATATCCAAGGAAATATAAAAGTAATTTTATGACCTATCTAAGAGATAGCTAGCTACAAAAATAAAGATGGAATGGCCGACAATATATCAGGATGTAAAAATATGGGAGTTTATTACCAGTGATGGTTTGAAATGCATACAAAACTCTTCAAGCCACAACTTTTGTGAGACAAATGCACTAACTCAAACTGCTTTGTGAATCTATACTTTGACATTGTATGATGATTAGTATAGAAAATGAACTAATTCATAACCCTATCCTATTCGACAATACATGAATCATCAACACTAATGTATGTTTGACCTACTTCAACAAACAATTTATCAAAGATACTAACATATAGAGCCACAAAATGTAAAGAGACAAGATCACCTCATGTTTAGTTGATCATAAGACTAATCTTAACAATCAAGGTCCTCCAAAGCTTTCTTTATTGCATCCAAAATGTGAAGATTGGGCAACTAATTGCTCCAAAATCTCAAGAGAAAATGAGTGAGTGGAAGATGTGAAGAGCAAGAAGATGGAAAGAATTAGGTAGCATAACAATAGCTCAAAAGAATGGTGGGAAAAAGGGTGAGGAAGGGTTCTACTTATGCTTCAAGAAGGAGGCAAGTGAAGGCACTTGGATGAACTCCAAGTGTCAAATCCACATCAAATGAGCAAATCTCAATGGTGGGTACACCATCTAAGTTTGAGAAAATTTAGATCTATGGTGTAGAAAAAGTAGGAGATGTGTTGGGATCAAGCAAAGAGGTGTGAGAGGCCTTGTGATTGATGCCAAAGGAGGTGAAGGACCAAATAATTTTTTAAAAATCATTTGTGGAGTTTCTAGAAGAGGGGGCGTAACTCCTCTTGGAGGGGCCCAAAAAGTGTGAAAATGAAGAAATGGAGAGAGAGTGTGAAAAAAATGAGTGGGACCATCCTAGGAGAGGATGTGATGTGAAGTCAAAGGAGTCATAACTCATGAGAGAACACGGTATCTCGATATCTAGGGATAACTAGGAGATCATGTCTACGAAGCCCACATGGTCCTAGACATAGATGTGGTCAACTTGAGCATGGCCCATGAGGGCCCATATTTTCTTCCTCCATCGCTTCCGCTTTATCAGCAGCAACAACATCCAACCCACCAGCCTAGTTCTGAAGTAAAAATGAGTCTTTCTCCATGAGGTAAGTGGTCCGAGGTATCATGGTATGTGTCATATTTGATCATTATAACCTTCTATGTATGCATTAGATCTCTTTCATTGGGATAAGCCCTTGGACCTTACACTAATCCATGACCATTGTTGGGGTAATTGATGGGGTAGCTTAGCAAGTTGGTATTCATGGGTTTAGTTAGCCACCAAAGGGGATTTCTAGAGCCATCATTAAAACTCCCGACATATTATCACTCTTACATCTTAAAACCAGCTCATCCATCCCATTCCCCTAGTCTAGCCATTAGGATGACCATCGAGGTACATCTTGTCTTGTGGGAAGAAGGGCTAAAGGCCGAGAGGGTAAAAGCTGGTAAAAGATAAAAGCCATAGAAATGAAAACCTAGAAGTCTTAGCCAGGGGAATCCCGAGAAGGCAATAAAACGCCTCTCGATTAGAAACTAAGGGACCCTAAGAAAATGATAAATAAATAAATGCAAGACCTAACTAAGGATGGGAGGTCTCATCACAGGCGGCCCATTATGACTGTATGGGTATGTGGTATGACATTACCACCATGGTCTGAAGCAGGGCGGTGACCTTGGTTGCATGGCGAAAGGAAGGGGGTCTCATCACGACCAGCCCTCTCATTTCTTGAAGATACTGAGTGGGTATGGTATGCATTTCCCGGCCACCAAGCCAGCGTGTCCTCTTCGTCAAGGCTTGTAGTAAAATGCAAATAAAGAGATAAGGCAATAAGGGCTTGGAAAAAATGCATCCATGGCGGGGTGACTAGCCTCCTACAAAGGCACCCACAGGCGACACTAGCCCACAAATTCATTTATGACTAGACATCCCTAAAACCACACCGCATCACTATACATGGTTTGAATGACCCTTTGAAACTTTCCATTTCTTGTGGGTATTAGCCCAGCTAGGTTGCCCCTTTGGTTTTCCTAGTTTTGTATAGTGGGTGCATGCTTAATGTCTTTGAGCTCTTAAATTTATTGAGATGTTATACATATATTTGATAATTTTAATGATGAGATGTAGGATTTACATTGCTATGATGTCTTGGGTGATGAGCCCCTAGAGTAGTCTTTGATAATGTGAGGACCATGCGTGAGGGCCAATTGCAGAGGATGGTGCACATGGGGAGATGATTAGCTTTCGGACCTCCATGGGGTGAAGAGCCCATCAGATGTTTGTTGGGATGGCAGAGGCAGGCCAACATTGTGTTGAGGCCTTGCATGAAGAAGAAGAATGATGTCCTCACCCAGGACGCTTTTGCAGAGCCCGACCTAGGGGAATCATCCACTGCAGATTGAGATGATGGTTTTTTATGGATAGGATGCCACCCAGGGTAGGTTGGATGTTTTCTGGAGTAGATAGCAGTGTGATAGGCCTTTTGGGCACACATGGTAGGTTGTTGGAGCCCCCAGGGAGCCAACTTCTGGATTATTGGATGATGATATTGCCTTGAAAGGGCAAACGTCTCCCCTTTAGGGGGCTTGGCGTCTCATTATTAGCTCATGTTTGGCATTTTAGCATGTAAAAGTGACAAATGATTAGATATTGTAATGTTAGCCTTGTAGGATATTTTATTGACCCTGTTTTGTAAATTAAGGTCAAAGTATCATATAAAATAGAGGATGTTTTGCCCTCATTTAATCATAACTTACTCTCATTTGAGATGATCTTTTAACTCTTGTTCTTGGTTGTGTCTCTTGGGTGGTACTTAACCTCTTGGAAGGATTATTTTGGCAAAGTGGTGCTTTTATACTAATTGAGTTTACAACTAGGGAATGGTTAATGCTTCTTCATGAAATTGTAAGTGTTTTCTCTTCAAAACTTCTTGAGTGAATGGATTTGTAGATTAAATATCTTGCATGCATTGTCATAATTTACTTAATCTTTAAACCCTAGGAGCCAACACCTGAAGTAGGTTGTGGCTTTATGTCCCCATAGTACAGCTTATAGCCATTTGATTTGAGAAGGTTTAGCCTAGCCATAGCTACACTAGCCATCTCTTGTGAGCTTTAGTTTTGAGCATAAATTGAAGAAAGAAGAGCGCCTAGGCCTAATTGAATTTACACCTAGGGTTTGCTTCTAGGGTTTTGAAAGAAGCCTTGTATTGAGCAACACTTTTAGACCCTAGGTTTATGCTTCTAAGCTAGTCGTTTGCCAAAGAAGTCTTAAGAGGAAAGGGTGAAAGTTCTAGGCCTAGCTTTTGCTACACTTAGGTGGCTCTCTTTCCTTCTTAGGGTTTAGAGTTGGTATGCCATGTAACACCATCAAACCCTGACTCTCTTGTCTTTAAAGTTTAGTCCTTCCTAAAACACTAGTCTCACTTCAAGATGAGCTCCATTAACCCAAGGCACTAGTCTATAAATGATTTTGAAGCTTGTTATGCCTTAAACTTTTCTCAAACTACCTTCAATTTGAAACCTAACTAACCTAAGCGTCTAACCCTAGCTATAGTTTTGAAGCTAACCCTAATAAGGTGGCGTCATTTGATTTTGACATTTGTTTGGATAGAAAGGTACGACATAGTCATCTTATCATAGCCAAAGAGGTTTACAAACTTTTCATTGGTTGATTTTGACAAGACGTCATCTCTTGGCTAGCTAACTTAGAACACAAATTATATAGGTGGCGTCACACATAGTCTTGATCTCTCTTGTTTATACCTAAAGCGTTGTGACTTCCTTCACCTATCTTGATAGACATTAAGTTATTTATTGCATGTGTAAGCTAAATTGATAAGACGTTTTACTCATTTGTCTTTCTCATTAATGCTTGACGTCATATCTATGGTAGCAATAGTATAGGTATTGTGGCGATTATTATATATATGAGCTATTTTGGGGTATTTATTGCATTAACAATATAATATAAGGTTTAATTTTGAACATTGAATGCTTTTTATCTCCTATGCTTTGTTGAAGAAGTGATATCAATCATTGACTTTGTATAGCAATCATTGACGTCAACAGTGCATTTATCATTTACTTATATATATATATAAGAAGATAGTCATTAGTATTTTGAAGTCCTAACCCTTTGCAAGCATATATTCTAGCTTTATTTGTCTTGTCTACATAAGCGGGTGCATCATCATTGGATTGTTCTCTTTGACTATCTCATTTGGGCTGCAATCTGTGGAGGAACTTCTTTGACTTGGTCCATTACCCTTGACCTTTCATTAGCCAGTTGCCTTAGGGGCGTCTCCATGGTGCCCTCCTAAGCCGAAAGGCTATCAAAGGTGGCCGGTGGGTGGGAAGCTCTTATTCTGCATGGAGTTTTTCAAGTCCCGACTCAAGCTCTTTAGACCTTTCCCTACAAGCGTGCGATGTGAGGCCAAATAAGTCACAACAACCTCCACCAAGGAAAAACGTCACTTGCCACTGGGGGCCATATTTTAGGTGACAAAAGGTGGAGAGAAGTTGGAATAGGTTTAGAGTTAGGGTTTTAGCATGGGTTAGGGTTTTGGTATGTCTAAGAGAGGGCACACCACATGTGTGAAATGTCCTTTCAAGTTTCTATCTTGAGGGATTTCAAGGGATTTGTTTGTTGGTGGGTCGTTTTTTCCCTTGGGGCAAAATTTAGAAAGGTGAAAAGTGAATAAAGAGGTTGAATTAGGTTGGGAAAAGGTTAGGATGGAGTTTGGGTAGGTTAGGAGGGTCCTAACTTGCCACTTTCCACCTCAACACTCATACTAACTCAAAATTACAATGATTTTGACATTTTACTAATGTCATCTTAGCAATTAAAATTGTTGTTTTGCCCTATCTGCCCGACTCCTAAGTGGACTAAAGACATGGTAAACTTAGTGCATTTGAAACTTGGTCTATGGGTGTAAGGGGTGCTATTCCATTTCTTTGAGCACAAATACCCTATCAAAAGCCCAAGATCAGTTTTTTACAATATAAGCTCAAAATTAATTAATTAATTAAATTATTAAAATTTAAATTAATTGAAAAAACCTATCTAGACTTCGTGAAATTCAGTGAAACTTTCTGGCTTGTCTAGCATGGTCATTACAATATTCCTAAACAAAGGTTACCAAAGAATGAGACCATCAGAGCGCCTTTCCCCACTTTGGAGAATTATTGCATGTGAGGAGGGAAAAACTAAAGGGAAATAAATAACGCTGAAAAGCCCAATTAAAATCCTGAGGATAAAAAACCCTCTGTGAAAAGAACTCCCCCAGGAGCTTGTCTGGTCGACAACCTGAGGATAAAAAACCCTCGGTGAAAGGAACTCCCCTAATGGAAACACCCAAGGTACCTGACCTAACTATGATCCATGCAGACTTATTACATTATCAACCCACGCAGGGGTGCGGAAATCTCGTTTACAAAAATTTTGTGCTGGGGTATCAGATACCCAAGTAGAACCGAAACTGTTTTCATCAAATTTGCATCTGGTGATGCATCTTCACGGCACGTGAGTTGACCACCGTTGCTAAATGGGCGGTCAACACTGCCAAAAGGCTATACTGAGTTGAAATAAACATAACAAAAGGTTGTCCAACTTTATCAAGACAGCAGTGAGGTCGGTCATCTTCGGGGGGTGGCCCACACCCTTCAACAATGGGTTCAATATCTGTAAGAATGGGCTCCCACCCATCCTGTCCCTTATCTGGTTCAGGCGGCTTCTCTGCTTCAAAGATAGCAAAGGGTACAGTGGAGAACTCGTCATTAATCAGCCAAGGGGGACTAGAGTGTATATTAATATAGACACTTTTTGTTCCAAAATAAACATTTACTACCATTAATGCCCACAACAGACCAAAATAGGTCAAAGGACCTAGAACCTAAATCTAGCATTTATAACCGGAAAAGGGGAGTAAAAGGACTCATTTAAGAAAAGCATTTGTCTTTGCCATGTATCACTCTATATTTGACATGTTAGGCTTAGTTCATATTTGCAAAACACAGGACACAGAAAATATTCCTTAGAGCTAAATAATGACCATTAGAGATCCAAAAACAAATGAATGAATGAATAGAAGCTTCCAATTTTAGAAAAATGTCACCACAACATCCCAGCTCGTTCAATTTTATTTGTCATTATTCATGCATCCAAAATGAGCTACATTATCTGCAAGTCAAACTTCTTATCTACACATACCCCACATTCCTTATGTTATATTGTAAAACAAAACAAATACCAATTTCAATCTGCAATCCTAACAATATTATACTGATTGCCATTATCAAGTTCTTTAAAAAAATCTAAATTATATATGCTGCACCAGATCCATACTACCTGTTTTGAGACTCAGGAGGTTCGGTTGTAACTTTCTTTCACTACTCTGATCAGAGATGCCTAGCTTTATATGTTTGTGAGGTGGCTAAGACAAGACAGTTTGTGTGGCCTCTCCAGGCCTGGTACCATTAGAGTCTAGACTCATTACATCTTTCTTCCAGCCTATCTCAGAGGTTGGAACTTGGAGGCACTAAGCACCCGCATACTATCCCACCTTGGAGTCAGGTGGTGGTAGATCAGTGAGAGCAAAATTCTTCCCACATGGTTGGCAGGGACATCACCCCTACACAACCTTAGAGCCGGACTCGTCCACTACAGAGTGCAGCCCCCCAGGTTGGATCAAGCAGCCAAACCTCCATCATTAGATTTTCCACCCCAGCCTCAGATTTTAGGAGAGAGGTTATCTCACTACATTGCTCCTACCAGGATTGTATAGCCAGGCCCCCTCAACCCTTGGAACTCTCCAGAGGACACCATCAATCTTTGCATCAGTTCCTTCACATGATCAATGGAGACAAGGATGCCTACTTTCCTTCCTCCACCTCTACTTTTATGTCCAGCAATGATGTCGGTGTTGAGTCTGGGCCTCAATCCTCGTAGGGTTTTAACTCTTGCTCTTTTCCTTCTTTTGGTGTCTTGTGTATCTTTCTTACTTAGATTACATTTTAGCATCTAGAAGTGTTCTAGACACTCCCACAGTTTCGTGGCCACAGATTGTATTCTCTTGTCCCATTGAACTATTCCTTGGTCATTTGTGGACATTAATAAAATTATCTTATCTTATATCTAAATACCAATACTTGACATTCAGTTTCAAGAGGAAAATACTACAGATTAAAACAAAGTCCCAAGATTCAACAGTAAAAACTTAAAAAGCTGTTAAGAGCTTCTAATTTCAAAACACTATAATGGCGGGAAAATTTGAAGAAAATAAAGATAAATCAAGTTCCAGCAGCTGAAAATAGATGCTAAACTGCTTCCAGCTTGTATCTCCCTTTTCGTGTCTAAAACTTAACATTTGTATTTCTTTATTTATATTTCATATCAATCATAAAACAATGACCATAACAATAGATAATAGGGATGTGTCACGTGTGTTAGCCACATCAAGCTAAGAAAACTTTGTGACAATCCACATTGATAATGAGAACCATTCTATTAAATCCTTCCATGTTTACATGCAAATAAAAATGGAACTTTGCATGGCCAAAACTGTTCATGTAAAAAAATGGAAAAATACCTGAAGGCAGTGCTGTACATCAACTATAAGCTCTACCACCTGAAAACCCTGTTGCATATTTGGGATTAATGTTAGTGTTATGATCTAACAATGTTTTAGCTTAAACTGTTAAGCATATTATTCTAAGATGATAAATCTCAGAAATTCTATAATTAAAAAGTCATGATTGTATATCTTGACAAGAAAACAACATAAATTCAAAAGAAGCTAATGTTCTGCTGGACATGCCTCTGTCAAACCATTGCACCTAGAACAAGTCCAAGATAATAGAGCACTCAAATCATCCATATAGACCTGCAACAAAAAAATCACCATTATAAGGCATGAATTCTCAAAATGTCACAATGGACAGGCCACATGCTCAACACAGCTTCCTAAAGGGCAATTGCATGAATCACCATGATGCAGATACTTAAGACTTAGTACATATGATGAGAGCAAGGTGAGAAGTCAAGAGTCGAGACCAGATTTCTTTAGAGCATGTTCACCCTAAATACTCGAGATTCATAAGGCTTTTATTGAATTCTCTAACAAATATGAGGTTGTTTTTAAGGATTAGCCTCTTATGTTGTAACTGTAGATCAGTTAATAATGGAGAGCTCTAATACTAGTAAGAAGAACATTTTATGTTTTATAATGAGTCAATGACTAACATTTAATGCTGATCAGACATCTAACATTAGATGTTTTCCTACAACTAACAGAAGATGCTAAAAAAATTAAACAAATAAGAAAACAGAGATGCTAGCATCATATACAACAAATAAAAATAGAATTAATATGTTTCACGATATACATATTTATCTTCACAAAATTCAGTTCTTGTTATCCTTCCCTTTCTCAGACCAAAAGGATAGTCCTACTGTTTCATAATTTTCAAGAAATGCCACAGTTCTGTTTGTGAAAAGAGAGAAGAGTTGCCTCTTCTCTGTGAGGTTGTGCATGTTTATCATTAACCCACCCCTTCACAGAATTCGCTGCCATTCAACAGTAACAGCAGAATCCCAATGTGCAAGGATCCACTGGTCTTGTCTCACGGTTGCCACAGATAGGGCTCTATGTGGTACAGGTGACGTTATGGCCAGGGAGGGTGGTGGCTGTGACCTATAGCAACAAAACAATGTTTTCATGATTCTTGCAGGTTCTTCCTTGATTGCAACATTCGAGAAGCCAGAGTTTCTAGGTTTCCTCTAGCCTGTGATACTATTTAAGATTTGTCCATTCTCATAAGTGTCAACAATGAAATTTGCTTCTTGTTCAAATTTCTGTGTTAAGGACCTAGCACATTAGAGAGGATACACTTTGGTAACATGGTTCAAGATCAGGACAAGTTCCATCTTCAGATTGACATCAGACACACCATAATCCAGTTCAGATTTCGCAGGAGAGGATAATGTTTATATTTCTTGCCAGTTGGTTGGCAGGTTGATATCAGATCTATTTTTGCGTTTGGAGGTTACTTGGCATTCAAGCAAGCACATGCACATGACTACTTTTAGTTTGCTTGCCGTGCAAACAAAACACATGCAAGAGGTTTCTTGACTTACAAGCAAAGCAAGCACATGGACATTCAAATGAACTTTGAAAATGAATCCCTCTATTCCTCCATTAGGTCAAAGGAGTATTGACCTAGAAGCAAGGGAAAACACACTGGTGACAGATACCATCTCTAACTCATCATTCTTAAAGATCTTTTGCAAAGTTGTTGGCAAGTCTTGTAAGGACGATTTTGAGTGATAATAATGAGTTTCCAAGCATTTTAGATGCATACTCCAAAGTATGGAATCTATCAAAAACCCTCAGCTGGTGAACAATTCTCTCGGCTCCTTCCCAAAGAAACTCAACAATTGCAGATTGAAATTACAAACCTTAAAAAGCAAGGGTTCAGATTCAGATTCATTGGGGTCCAGCCCCCTCTCTCCGATTATCCGTCCTCTTCAAGACAAACTTATTGATTTTCTATCCTTAATTTATGTTCCTGCTGTAGTCAACTCAATAATCAACCTCTGATTTTTTAAATCAAATCTCCTATGTTACCACCTTTCTCAATTTTGATAGCATAAAACATATTTTTTTAATATAGCACCCTAAACTCATTTGCAATTTCATATATTCATTAATTTCTCCCATGTTGGCTTAAGCTTTCTTAGCACTTCTAAGGTGTTTATTGACACTTTCGGCCACAGACAAAGTAAAACTTAATAATTCCTCTCTATTTCTGCTTTCAAATTTACTAATCTTGTCTACATCAGTGCGTTTTTTTTCAATCACACTCACCAAACCCCAAAGATTTTTAAATGATAAAATATTCTCCATGAGGACAAATTAGGAAGCACATTTTTTCTATTTAGCTTCTATGACTCTAACAGTGTATAATTTTGACCTCCCAACATGTTCAAAACTACAAATTTTTTAACTGAAAGAACGAATTTAATGGCTACCTGTGAGGCACACATCACACCTCAAACTCCCAACACTCAAAGTCTATAAGATGCCATGATGTTCATGTCTAAAGCACAGAACCTAAATCTGTCAATGTATGGGTACCTTGAAGATATGCTAGGCAATACACAATAAACTCTTCTTATAGATATGAATATCATCAAAGTTCCAATGTAGAAGCTTCAACAAATCCAATGAATTGACTTTCTAGCTCAGATAAATGACATGTAGATCCATATTACCGCAGAAGCATATTCCACAAGTATCTCGGCAAGCGTTCGATTATAGGCATGGCCATAGTTATCAAGGTCAAGAGTATTTGTCCTCAACTCTGCAAGGAGAAAAACAAAATGTGTCAAAAAATATTGTGTAATTACTAACAAAAAGCAACAAAAACTAGACCATAAGCAGTGTAGCCCATAAAAGTGCGTAAGGAACCATGCCATAGACCTCTCGCATTGAAATGTACCATTAGAACACATGAAACTTTATGATGTCAGAAAGTTGTTTTTAAGGTCAGAAACCAAATAGAATTACCCAAGCTCCAATAGGAGCAGAAAGCAATCCATAACATTGGCATTATAAAGTACTATAAGATACAAAAGATGAACCATATCATAAATGCTTCCTCAATAATTGCTCCAATAATATCACTAACAAAGCTCCAAATAATCTTCTCCCAGTCACAAATAGTTCATGCTAAGTTATCTGGATATAGATACAGGTATGTCAAAGTTCTAGAAAATTTTGGATATCATGTGTATGTGTAGAGAGAGAGAGAGATCTAAATCTATCCAAAAAAAAAAGATATTTGTGATTATACTTAATTTTATATATACAGATATTTTTATATCTAAATATACATATATATTATATACTCATGATAAATATAAATGAAAACACAGATATGCTTATTTATATCGTAGATACTAATCATCAAGGTAGTTAAATCTTTAAATAAATACACACACACATCATTTCAGATATGCTTCTTGGGAAAAAAAATCATTTTATTTATATCTCAGATACTCATCATAAAGGTAGTTAAATCTTTAAATACACACACACACACCCATCATTTCCATTAAAGCATAATGCACAGGGAGCTCACAGGATCCATTCCCACCAAATCCTACAGGGTTACCAGCCACTAGTGTGGTTGGCAATTAATACCACCCTCCATCTGGGAATTTGTGTGGCACTAGCAAGATACCAGCTTTCTCACTCTGTACGCTTAAGAGAGGGTGGTTGAAGGGAATGGTTTCTCCAATATATATATATATATATATATAGAAGTATACATAAAATCTCATGGCTAGTTTTGGGTAACAGAAACTTGACATGGGGGGATGGAGCTCACGCAACGGTTTGAGGAAGCGACCGCTAGGGTTCTGCCCTAGCCACTCACACAAGCCAACCCCTGCCTTGGCAGCTCGACCTTACATGGCCAGCCAATTCCCCTCAAGATTCATTTCCAGGAACTCTTTTGCAGTGGTGGCAACAACTTCCTTACCCTCGATTGGCTTGTTGAAAAACTGATGGATGTTGGTAAATTTAAAAATTTACAGCATACAACCAACATACCAATACATCTTGCATATATCAGGATGACTGAAAGTGAGACAATCACAGAGAGAACACAAGGATACCCTGGGAAACCCTCTCGGGGTAGAAAACCCAGCCAAAACTTCTCTTTAGATTCTTCAACAAAGTACAATACCAGTACAAGACTTTTAGAGTAACTTGCTAGGACTCAGAGGGCTGAAACAATACCTCTGTTTCAGCACTTACAAACTTCACAAATAGCTGAACTAACACTTATAGTAACAGCTTGACAAACTCACCAAAAGATAACTGGCTTTCCTTCTTGTTGTAGCAGAGTTATGGCAGCTTTAACAAAGTATTTGTAGCAGCCTTATATCAGCAAGGAACAGGAGAAGACTCCAGCAACTACCAGCCATATACCAGCATAAAATACTTCAGCAAATAGATGCCTTGCCTCAACAGAAGACTCCAGCAAAATAAAGGTATATAAATGGTAAGTGAATGCCCCTTTTTATAGGTTGGTTTGGCTGCCCTAAGCAGCCCCCTAAGAATGTATGACAGTTGTATAACAGGTGTCATACCTGCCCTCCTTTGGCTGCCAAGAGTCACCTCCTAAAGTTCCCAAGAACCACCTCCTAATGCTCCCAAAGGTCACTTCCTTTGTCTCTTCTAGAGGCTGCCCTAAATTGTTGTCTTAGGATTGTATGACAGTTGTTATACAGTTGTCATACCACCACCCTAAGCAACCCCCCTAAGCTGGCCACTCCAACCATCCTAAGCAACCTCCCTAAGCTAGCCACTACAACCTCCCTAAACAGCCCTCTTAGAGGTGTTATGAGGTTGACACATGGCATATGGTTGTCTTGGCATAAGGTTGACACTTGTTATGTGTTTGATGCTTGACATAAAGTTAACACTATATCAAAACTTTATTTACATAGTTAGTTACAATAAAGAAAATAGCTTCCAAAGCTATATAATTCAACATGGCTCTCCCTCCCCTAACAACCCTGGAATTTGTATGGCAGCGGCTCCTCCAGTTCCACTGTGTCTTCCTCCCCTAGTGCATCTGATACTCACGTGGAAGCTAATCCTGGGTAGTCCACCAGAGCCAGCACGGATAATAGGTGCAGATTTATCCCTCTCACCTCTAATGGCAATCCGAGTAAGGCTTCTTTCAATAATATTGTGAAGAATGTCTCGCATTCTCCTCATCTTTTGGTTCAGGAGGGTCCAGCCATAACTATTCCCATAGTGAAAGATGTTGTAGCCATAACTATTCCCATAGTGAAAGATGTTGTAGTCTGGATGTTGTAGCCATAACCTGCAAAAGAGTATTATACCTGCCCGAGACAAGACAAAATATGGATATACAAGCCAAATAATCAAATGGACAAGCAAGTGAAGCTTGCTGTCCTATATTGCAGCAGCAAACAAGAATATATATCAGCAGGTAAATGATAACAATAGCTGCAAAATGTATCACCAAAAGTCTAACAAAGATGCAAGAGACTAAGCTAGCAATTACTAGTTTAACTCAAGTGTAATAAAGCAAGACTTTAGTGACAATAGAGGGCTGTTAGGTAGTGTTTTCAGAGAATTATTGTAACAGCCAAGTGGCTGTAGCAAACTTTAACAAAAGAAAGCCCTTAACAAGTAGATTAATCAGCACTATTTACTTGCACTTTTCAGTGGTAGAAAGGGTAATAAAAGTTGAAGAGAGAGTAGTTTGTTGCAGCCCTAACGGCTGTAGCTTAAATGTTATTACAGTAATAAGTAATCTTGGCCAAAACAAGACACCCCTAGGGCATTAGAAAGCTTTTAGCATGCAGAAAATAACTAGCCACTTGAACAATTCAAAATATCAATATCCATGTTTACCAATGCATGAATATACAATCTCCGATGTAATAGATTAGTGCCTTCTTCAATTGGATGATGGAATCTCTTGTGTAAGGTTAGGTTTTACTACTTCTCTGGGGGTGTTAGCCCTTTAACTTCCTAGAGCAAGCAAACCCTAACAAGGATAAAACTCTATCGGGGTGTAAGCCCTTTTACTTCCGGTAGCAATCCTTTAAAAATAGAATTCAATAGCAAGAGAATGAAATATCTTGATGGAAGGTGTATGCCCTTATACTTCTCCAAGAGTTAAACAAAAATAACCATGAAATTAACAAGATAACATACAAATTGCAGAAAATCTTACCAATTCCAAGAGATATGCATGTAAACCCTAGTTTTAACAAGATATTCCACCAAACTTACAAAGAATTAGCCTCGAAGAGATAGCGCCTAGCATTAATCCACAAGAGAAGAAGATAGATGAACAAATTACACCAAAAATCCAATGTAGCGAATTGCCCAAGTAGGGCAAAAATTTCGGCCAAGTCTCTCACTCAAGACAGAGTGAGTTATGATATAAATGAAATGAAATGGTCTTTATTTATGCAAGACCTCAATAATATGTTTGTCCACATAATCTTAGGGTAAACCACAAAACAAGGGGGACGACCCCCTTAGTTTTGCCCCTTTACAAATTTAATTTGATTTTTACACAAAAGAAAACCCTAAATGTGACGTCAAGCCCTAATTGGGTGACGTTTTTGCACTTTTGGCAAGTCGTTGAGCTTGGAGAGGAAGTCGTTGGGCCTCCAAAGGCCATATCTCCATGGTGCAAGGGCTTCACTCCATCAAAAGGTGCCAATCCTCCAACAAGTCATCACCACCACCATCAAACCCTAGCCCTAGTCAAGCCATCAAGCCCAAGAAGTGTGGTGTAAGGCCTCCAAAGGCAAGTTGTTGGGCTAGAAAGGGCTAGGTGTCAACCTCCAAGGTGTCCTCTCTTGCCTCCAAAGGCAACGCCCATCATCTGTCAACTCCCAGTGTGTGGGTCATGGCATCCAACATGTGGGCTTCTTGCCCCAATGAAGGCTCAAGCTGGCTTGCTCCTCCAAATCGTCCACCAAGCAAGGTCCTGCAAAGACAAATGAGTGCACCCTCCAAGGGTCTCAAGTCAAATGTATCGTGGCAAGTAAAATCACATTTAATACAAGAGCCACCTAAACATGTGCATCAAAACCACCTTCTCAAATTAAACAGGTGCTCAAAGACCATATGTAACTTGCCAAGTTTAGGTATGGGAGGGTTGTCGAGGTGACCTATTGGGTGAATCTTTCCTCAAGTCAAGGAGTGTTTCCTAGGTGGACCCTCTCTAAGTCATGTAAAGAAGATGGAGTGGATGGGGGTAAGACTTTTGGGCATGGGATTCATGACATACAAGGGTTCGCATTGTCTCATTTATGGGTGCCTTTGTAGAGGGTGTGTTGTACCTTCGTTTTCAATGCATCCTTTTTCCAAACCCATTTATTTGCCATTAATTAATTAAAGTCCGCAACAATTGGGTAACTTAAAACTTGAAAGGAGTACCACAATGTCACTTGAAGCTAGAGGTACACAGAGTGCCATATGCATGGAAAGAAAGGGACACCGCATGCGTGTACACACCTCAACAAGCGAGACATCTATATAATGTGAAATTGCTTTTGCAGGTCTTCAATTCTTTTAAGAGAAATGTTTCATTGTTCTCAAGACCTCTTTGAGCGAGCATCTAGAAGGTTAAAATTTTGGCTTTTATCTTTTGCCAACTACATTCCCTCTTGGCCTTCATCTCCTTCTTCCCATGAAATGAGGTACAATCCCTTCTTGGGTCAGTACATCCGAAAATCCCAAAAGATAAGGAGACGAAAAGGATGAAGTGTGAAAAATGATAAGTATGATCGGGAACGGTACGATGAGTCATCAATGAAACCACCCAATAGAAAACCTTTCCCCAAGGGTGACCACTTACTAGGGCACAATGTCAACCACCAAGGTGAAACAGGGCAAAGAGCATAATTTCCAAATAGACGTTCTATAATCAAAAGCAGTTTTAAATGCAACATACTCAGATGCCTCAAGTATTAAAGTGACACTTACCACAATATTTGACTTGCACCTCATGGAGCAAGACCCACTACCTTTCGAAAACAAGCTGATATGGTGAATGTCATCATGATGAACCGGAGAAGTACGATGGTGAAGCGGGTCTTCCTCTGTGTAAGTGGACATCATAAGTCAATCCATCCCTTGGCACTCCATGTCTGCAACCTGAGGGCCTCGAGACATCATCTCCTTAATTATCCCTAGAAATGGGGGATAACAAAGCCATCACCCCAAGTCCTTGTTATCGGACAAGTTGTAGGTTGGGCAAAGCCCGACCCAACCACAAAATGGCAACAACTAAGAGAACACCTACCCACTGTCACCTTAGGTAGGTATTCTCGTCATTTTAGAGGTGAAGTAATCACCTCAAGGGGGGAATCCTGGTGACCCTGGGGAAATGAGATGGAAAGTGAAGAGATGAAGGAGAGTCCCCCTATAGGTCAATGATGAAAAGTGAAAAGGGATTGAAAAAGATTCTCATAGATGGTATAAGATATGCCACAACGTAGTAGACTTGCCAAGTGGTGATTATACATGCTCGATACACAAGGAAAACGAAGATACAAGCCCGATAATATGTTGGACAAGCAAGTTAAGCTTGTTGTCCCTAATTGCAGCAATAAACAATAATATATATCAGCAATATAATGATGATAAGAGCTACAAATAAAGATGTTAAAAGTCAAGTTAAATAAGCAAGAGACAAGCTAGTAAACACTAGTTTAACTCAAGAATGAAAGAGTAAGACTTTAGCTTGAAATAATGTTGTAAGAAATAGTATTGCAAAGATATAATTTGCAGCCTTATGGCTGTAGTATTCAAGTTGGTACAGCAAAGAGATCAACCACCAAAACTTGCAAATAATCCACC
>SNQJ01S0044868.1:3568-18967 GCA_010110895.2 Picea sitchensis
CAACCAAGCATTGGATAGAGTCATAATGTGAAATTAAGTTTAAATGCTTGATTCATGCTTACTTTCATGAATCAAGCATGAAAACGCAAGATAAAAGTAAAACAAAAATAATCAAACATCTTTTTTATAACCAAATAATCACCCTCAAATAGAAATATTTACAGGATGAGGTGTAGGCAGCTACAGGAGTTGTCATTTGTCATTGGAAAAAGCAAAAACATGTAGGGCTTCCAACAGTGGTGACTTACTGGGAGAAGCAGTTATCTCTGCATTACCAACGAGTTCATGTTAGGACTGATTAGAATAAAAAAAATTAAAGAACAGTTGAAAGGTAATCAAGCATCCCAATCAAATTTCAACAATCATCACACAGTCCAGCTTCAGATGTCTTTTTGTTCAAATGAAATCCGGTGACAAATTTTAATTACAAGAGCAACGATATTCAAGCGAATGGATCTGATATTGTTGACAGGGCCACTGCTGCCAACAGACATCCATAGCCTCGACATGGATGTCAATTACCCCACTTTGACGCCTGTACCCTATCCAAGAATTTTCGATAAAAAATGAAGGGCACTTATGAACAATATCAAAATTTATACCTGATAATTTTCTTGAACCCGACATCGCTTCACTGCCAGTAGGCCTGTTCAGTACCCCGATGAAGTTGTCTTGGAATCATGTATGTATTTACCCACTGCTAGCAGACCTGTTTAGTATCTCAGCGGGTTTACAAACACTTCCCACAACTCTCTAGAAATTATTTACAATTTGACATAATTTTAATGATATTCAGAAGAGCGAGGTGACGCTGAAAATTTCAGTTTTCAGAACATTTGATATTTTCCAGCCTTTAATTTATCGCTTGATAACCTTCATTATGATCTGAAATTAGTCTTCTAACGAAACTAATTTTTCAAGGACAGGAAGGCATACTTGAGTTGTTTTGTTTAAAACAGGGACAGCGTAAATATATTTAATGATGGTCATGTCTGCTCATAATTATAAAGTGAAACCAGGAAACCTATTCTAAGCAGAAAGTTTCTTTAGTTAGTCTGTGTTTCAACAAATTACGGCATTGATGCTCTGAAAGACCTTGATGACTGCTTCATAATGAGACATTTTATTTTCCCTTCATGAACTCAAAGGTGACACAGACATACGTTTAACCAGAAAGCAGCGAAAACAAGCAAAATGAAAAGAACCAAAACCAGAAAACAAAAATAAATCAAACAGAAAAATTATGTACAAAGGTGGACTTGGAGACATCAAGAAAAATACCTTTTGAGAGATTGGCCATTCACCAGGAAGGTGTCTGGTTGTACCTCCAAATTGTGTAGACAGAAAGAGCTGGGACCTAATTTTTCAGGAATTACGAAAGGCCCCAACCACAGGTTTTGGAACTTACTGTGTTCTCCTTTTCCTTCGTGGGGTTTATCCCATTTGAGAACCGAATCTCCGACCTCAAATTTTCTATTCGAAGAAGAGCTCGAATCAAACCAACCTTTCACAATCTGTTGATGTTGATCCAACCTTTCTTTTGCTTGTGTTCTTACTTCTTCTAGTTTCAACAAGGCATTAATTTGACTTTCAAGAGGAGGGCATTCCTCTTCTTGAACTTTCTGTGATAAATGCAGAGAGGGAAGGAGAACATGAGGAGGGAGAATTGCTTCTCTTCTGTAGACAAGGAAGAAAGGGGAATTACCAATAGAGGTTTTTGGTGTCACCCTATAAGCCTAGAGTGCATTGAAAAGAGCGTTGTGCCAACTTTTGTGGTTTTCAGAAACTGCCCTCTTGATGATTTTTATCAAATTTGTATTCGTTGATTCTGCTAGACCATTTCCTTGGGGGTAATAGCTGGCAGAATACTTCAGTTTGATCCCTTTTTCTTAAGAAAAAACACTCAGATTGAGAGATGAAAAGTAAGAATCATTATTGAAGACCAAACATAAGGGAATGCCAAATCTAGTAATGATATTTGAGTTGAGAAAAGATATTACCTGATTAGTGTTCACCACTTTCAGCGGTGAAGCCTCGGACCATCTGGTAAAATAATTCGTTGTTGTAATTATGTATTTCTGTTGTTGTGAAGAGGTGAGGTTAATTGGCCCTATGATGTCGAGACCCCATTGCTAAAAAGGTGAATCTACCGAAACATACTGCAAAGGGAATGCTGCCTTTTTTACTCGTCCAGTAGCCTTTTGGCATATTATGCATTTACGACATAATGCATGGGAATCTTTGAATAACGTGAGCCAATAGTACCCAAATCTTAATACTTTGTGAGCAGTCATGTCTCCACCGAAATTCCCACCGACTTCACCTACATGAAGTTCAGATAATACTCTTTTTTCTTCATCTCTTTCCAGACAATGCATGAGAACACTATCAAAATTCTTTCGAAATAATACGTAATTTATCAACTGGAAAGGTGCAGATTTTAGTCTTAGTGCTCTCCTCTTTTTTGGGTCAAGATGATGAGGAGTAGAATCGAGTGTTAAATAAAACTTAATATCATCAAACCAAGAGTTAGTAACAACTTGTGTACAGCTGATTTGTTCTCTGTCACGCTGGTTTACAGTTAAGGAATTGATTTGACTTTCGTGTTCTTTAACTGAATCGGCAACTAGTTTACATAGGCCTTAACCTCTGACAATTTGTGCAAGAGTTATTTCGAGGTCATATTCTTGTAACGATGTCATCTAGTTTGCCCGTTTCTGACCCAATTCCTTTTGTACTAACAAGTTTCTAACCGTTGGATAAGGGACAATGACTTTAGTTTTGGATTTCATCAAATATGATCGAAAGTGTTTCATTGCTTTAAAAACCGCATAAGCCTGTTGATATACAATTGGGTAGTTTAGTTCAGTTCCTTTGAAAGCTGAGCTCATGAAGGCAATGGGTACTTCCTTTCTTTCAGCATTCTTCTGTGTTAGGACAGCAGCATAAGATCGATCAGAGGCGAAAGTGTAAAGAGTGAAATCTTGCGAGAAATCATGACTCATCAAGGAAGGAACTTCAATTATCGCTTTTTTTATAGATTCAAAAGCTTGGCTTTCTTGGGGTCCCCAACGATACTGAACATCATTTTTAATTAAATTCTGCAATGGCCTTTCCATTTCTGAGAAACTTGGGACAAACCTTCTGACAAAGTTAATATTTCCTAGAAAAGACTGCATGGCTTTCTTGGAAGAGGGAGGGGAGAATTTAGCAATATCTCGAGTTCTTTCAGGATCGATAATCATTCCATCTTTGGACACTATGAACCTGAGTAATTTTCCTTGCTCAACTGCAAAGACCGATTTCTTAGGGTTGAGAGATATGCCATACTTGCGGCATTGTTCTAGGACAGCCCTGAGGTGAGACAAATGATATTTCTTTTTTTTAGAGAAAACGGTTAAATCATCAAGATAAACCACTATTGATTGATTTAGGAAACCACAAAAAGCAATTTCCATTGCTCTCTGAAAAGTGGCCCCGGCATTTATAAGCCCAAAAGACATCTTCCTGTAGGCATAAGTTCCCCATGGGGTACGAAAAGTGGTTTTTAGTTGGTCCGAGGGAGACATTAGGACTTGGTTGTATACCGAAAAACCGTCTAACAGAGACAGTCTTTCGGAACTGGAAACTTGTTGGAGAATTTGTTCCATTGGAGGAACGGGATAATTATCTTTGTCTGAAGCTTGGTTCAAGTTACAAAAATCGACACGGAGTCGAATTTCACCACTTTTCTTCCTTACAAGAACTAGATTAGACACCCATTGTGTGTGTCTCACTGGGAAAATTATCTTTGCATTCAGTAATTTGTTTAGTTCTTTATTGACAGTGGGTTCCAACTTAGGGTGCATCTTTCTCAGCTTCTGCTGAAAAGGTTGATTCTGAGGTTTCATGGGGATGACATGTTGTATAATATTAGGATCAAATGTTTTCAGATCATCATATGTCCAGGCGAAAACGTCTTTGAATTCTTTAAACAATTTTATAAATGAAGATCGTTCTTGCTCAGAACATACTTTTCCTAGATTAATGTTTTGGGTATTTTCTTGAGTCCCTAAGTTGATTGTTTCATAAACTAGAGAAGAGCTATTTGTTTTACAATTTACTAACCCTCTAAACTTATTATGCAAGTCATTAATTTTTTCTAGTCTTAGCATGGATTTAGGAATAGAGTTTACCAGACCAAATGTCGATTTGGGAGATCTAGGATCTTATATTACTAAGAAGTTGTGGAGGTTTTCATCATGAGTGCCTTCATCGATAATTGCACCTTTGAAAGTGTCCTCCATGTGCAAGAAGTTAATGATTTGTTGATCATCGTCGAAAACTCTCCAATTGGTGATGTCATCCGAGATCGATAGCCTGAACAATAATTCAATCGAAAATGCATTCGGAGAGAAACCTTCTGCAGACAAAAGTTTAGAAGTGACATTAGCCAACAAATCTGCTTCTAAATTATTTAATCTAGGAATGGAATTTATATTAAATGCTGAAAATTTCTGCATTAGATTCCATACCTCAATTTGGTAACTTTTTAGATGTGGTGATAGGAAATGTATGGAATTTCTTACCTGCCTAACCATGATTTCCGAGTCACCAAATACCATTAAGTTCCTTACATCCATATCTACAACTTTCCCGAGTCCCTGCAAAAGTGCCTCATATTCGGCAGTGTTGTTAGTGCACTCGAACTCCAATCGACAAGCAATGAGAGTCTTATTACCTGCAGGGTCAATGAGTACACATCCTGCACCAGCTCCTTCTTTGGATTTGGATCCATTGAAGTAAAGTGACCATATCTGAGCTTCGTCGGCAGTGTTTGGCACATTTGGCAAAGCTGACGATTGAGTACAGGTCATGAGCTCTGATTGTTGCTCAGGATCGGTGATGGGGGGGATTTTGGCCATGAAGTTACCAAAGAAGGTGTTGATTCCCTGCATTTCAATTGAATTAGTGGATGTAGTAAATGGTTCATTTGTATCATTCAAATTCGTCACAGTGTGCTTGAGATAGCATTCACAGTTAATCCTAATTCTATTTGGCTGTCCATTTTCTGGCAGCCACAAATGAGACCAATCTGTGGCTAAGTAACCATGTAGTTGCTCGGACCAATCCCTGCTCAAAAAAAAAACATAGACTTCGGGGATGTCAACAACAATGATGTCAATAATTTGATGAACCTTAGGATTGGAAGATATCCTAACCAACACATTCTTTAGTTCACCAATTACCTTAACATTCGTCCGATCGAGCTGAATGATTTTAAGGCTAGAAGGTTGAACTTATGCGTTAATTTTTTGGCAAGCAGATAAAGGCATCGCATTCGATGATGTCTCAGAGTCCACCATGCAATTATGTACATTTCTATTAAAAATTTCAAAAGTTAATAAGAAAGGTGGGACATTTTTGCGAGTATTAACAATAGAATTCTGTTCATTTTTAGTCGATGTCCCTAAAACAATTTTATCTACATTTGATATAGTTTTTTCAGTCGAATCCCTTTTATCTGGGGGTTCAGATGTCGTTTTAGTAGGGATCTTTTGGGTTGTTTTAGAACTAATTTCTGCAGTTTTCTTGTTGTTCAGGTCGTTTTTTTTACTATTTTTTGCGATGTTCTAAAGCATTTTCTGCAGAATAAGAGGAAATTTCAAAAGTTTGAAAACAGAAATATTAGCCCTTAGTTTTTTCAGGTCTTCACTCAAATCCTATTCTAAAACAGGGGATGCTAAATTCTGTTTTATTTCAGCTTGTTTCGATTGTCTCGGAGGCACATTATTACTCATTTCGGAAGAGGGTTTACTCTGTGTTTTGCTTCTAGTGTTGTAAGGGTGGACAATTTCAAAGTTTGCTTGAAAAATATTGTCGGAGAAGTGTCCTAAGATATTGGGAGATGACTCCTCTTCTTCAGGTACTTCTCCTTCAACTATGCCTTTAGGATTTTCAGGGGAACATAGTTATCATGTGCTTCAAGGATAGTTTGCAGAGCGTATTGTAAGCTTTCAAAATTAAGACCTTCTGGGGTCGAATTTGGTCGGTTGGGGGGAAAAGGCTTTCTAAAAGGAGGTTTAAAACTTCCTTTACTTGAGGATGCCTCTTCGGCTGATCTCTTCAATTCTATGACTTGATTCGATAATCTTTGGACAACCTTTTGCAAACTTTCTAAGTCTAGAGTTTCTGGTTGGCTTTTGGCTTGGGGAGGCCTCGCAAGGATTTCAATTTTCTTTTTAGAGGATGAAGTTGTTTCATATTCACTATTGAGATTGTATTTCAAACTTAATATGTCCTTTTCGATTTGTCTTGTCTCCTCGAAGGCTTCCAGTAATATACAATTTTTAGACCTCTTAACCCAAATTGCTATATTATTATGGAGGGCCTGGGTGTAATATGTGACAATCAAACTTTCTGCAGGCATTGAATCTATGGGGATTCGATTCTTTAACATGAGGAATCTTTGGTTAAAATCTTTTACTTTCTCCTTAGGGTTCATTTTTAGGCTGGAGAGTTCCATTACTAAGAATTCAGGGGTTTTATCATCTCCAAACTTCTCTAAGAAACAGGTTTCGAATTTGTCCCAAGAGAGAATGGTCTGGGGCTATTGGGTGAAATACCATGTAGAGGCATTTCCCTCGAACGTATAATGAAAGAGTCTACATACTACATCTTCATGCTCTACACTTCGGAGTCTAATGGCCAACATGAATTTCTCTATGTGATCCTCGGCAGATTGCTTAGAATCCGGATCAAATTTAGGCAACCATTTCTCCATGTGTTTTGGCAATGGGTGTTGGGGTCCAGGTATAGCGACAACATCTTGATCAAGCCACGACCTGGCGGGATTTTTTTGGTTTTCCATGGGTGTAGGTGGTGTCGAAGGCTGAGATGGTTCAGACGAGGAACTTCCTTTGTCGGAAGATTCTCCTCCTGAAGAGGATGGAGATGAATGAGGTGGGGAAGGTGGAATACCAGATCCCCCGGCTCCAAGAGTAGGTGTATGGTCAGGATCTATGGTATTATCTCCTAAAGAATCTAAACATAGACTAGTGCCTTCAAGTTTCTCTCGGATATCCGAGAAATCTAAAGGTTGATTGAGAGGCCTACCAGGTTTTCTGATGCGGGCCAAAGAACTATGTGTCCTTAAGAGTGACTGACAAACAATTTCTTGTACGTCTGCCCCTTAAAGTTTTGGTGTTACCGGCTCTACGGGAATCTCAGGATTTTCATTCGAAGTAGTTGATGTTTCAGAAGTAACGTTGTTGTCTGAGCGACTACGTGTTACTACAGGGGAGCGAGTGTGTGGGGGTGGAGTTTTGTGACTTCCACGTGCCATCAATTGTATTCAGGCCCTCCTTCTAGTGCCATTTGTTGACGGGCAAAATTGACCGTCCTTCAACTAGAAGAACGAGTCGGGTCCGGGGTTGTCTAAATAACCCAAGTCGTTTAGTGTAACTCGTTCTAACGGGTTTAATGGCTCCGTTAGCCAATCTAAAGTCCTAAAAGGAAATAAACAAGAGAAATAAATAACTAACTAATTACTAGATACTATATATTATATATGTATAGATTCTCTAATATGACTATTGTAGGTGTATTTAAACAGAAAATATACAAATATCACTTATGTACATCATTTACAAATTGCAAGTTATCAAAACTTACAAAATCAAATGTGAAAATAATTTCTTTTAAGTAGATAAAGAAAGCACATTTAAATCTTTTCTGTTTTCCTTTATAAATCTAACTAATATTGAATTGAATAAACTATGAAACGCAGACGTGCAGGTAGTCAAAAGATGAAACAAACATCCTGGTTTCATTAATATGTAAATGACAAAATTGAGAAACATAAAGGAGCTAACCTGTTGTTAGTTTGTGAGATGTATCCAAGCATTTGTATGAGTGAAAAATATCCAATTGCCATGCCCAAGAAAAAAATCTGCAATGGACTTTATGACTGTTTTAAATAAATTCAAAACACGTATTGACAATTGAGGTTTAATGACAGAGGAGGAAACATAAATTGAACCCTATGATCTTATACTTGCACATAATTACAGCACGATAAATCTGAGTGTAACTTATTGCATTTCATCATTCAATTAAAATTCAAAGATAAATCCTATCATTCAAATTGGAGATATGATCACAATATTTATATCTAGAACATCAAATTATAGATGATATTTATAACATATGTATCCCAAACACAATAGATATTTAAGTCTAAAGCTATCAGACCTATTAGTATATCAGGATTTACAAAGCATAAATGAAAACATCATTTACAAAAGGCTAAAGCCAAAATGCATATATGTTGTTTCATTAAGTCTTGGAATCACTCGTCCATCTTCTGCCCTAGGCCAAGATGATTTCCTTTACAAAATATAGAGTATTTAAAGAGTTTATGAAAACTAAACTTCCTATCTTCTAAGATAGGATCAGATCTCAAAAAGATCTAAAAATTACAAATATAGAGGGCCTAGAGCCGCTCATGATCAAACTATATCTTCAAAATTTATGAAAGTTCTCTCCCATTTACAAAATAAGCAAAAAGAGATAGCTAATCCACTAAGTCAAGCATACTCCATCCCATAAGATCAGCATTAGATACACCCTGTCCTAAAAAAACAAAATGAGAGCAAGTTAAACATTTCATTAACTAACAATTTCTAAATTTATATGAAAAAATGACTTGGCTACAGAATCTCTCGATTCTGTAGCCAATCTTATTATTGGTAATAGAAATCCAAATTGATCTAAATTAATTAGAAAAACAACAAATAAAGTATGACTGTAACAAAAACCAATCTTACCATTTAACTAATAACAAAAATTGGATCATGATATCTCATAATTTATCACGGCCTTTACACTGTCAGCGTTTTTTATAACAATATTGATTGTCCTTTTTAGACGCTTCGCTTGTCTCTGTGCATCGGCCTTGAGTTCACGGTTTTCATTTGCCAACGATTCATTGTGAGACATGAGAGCTTTGATCTTTGCTTGGAGAATGGGGATGTCTATATAGTACTGCCCTATCCAATGCAAGCAAACTTCGCAATGCACAGCAGGGGCAATCTGTTGAGGAAGCGTGTAATTGTGTGCTAACACATCAACGCTACCCACTGGCAGCCTTTCACAGAGCTTAATACCTATAAACCCCTTGCTATATTTTAGACACGGTGGGAGATTATTGACATAATCGAATGGTTGGTCTGGTTTGCAACAATTCGGATCTTCCTGTGCTAGAAACCTTTCAATCTCGGAGTCGGAATCCTCATGGATCTCGATCGAATCGATCGAGCTCGCATGAGGCTTGGATATATTATGTAGACTCCTTGAAATGAGTCGACCAGCCCTCTTATTACGAAACCCTAACATTGCTTGATTCTTCTTTGATTGTTTGCGAGGGTTTTTACTGTCAGATTTTATAGTAGGGTTAGGGCAGATAATCGGTTCATGCACAGAAGTTTTAATAAACTTAGAACTAACATTCTGTTGTCCACATAAAATTTGATCAGGTAATGCCCCTTCACGAGGGTTTTCATCCAAGAAATCTGGCTTTCCACTTGAGAGATCAAGAGTTTTTTCCATCATAGGTTTATCCACCACAAGGGTTTCTACAGAAATTTTTGTAACAAAACCATTTCGAGCTAGAAACTCGTCCCAATCATCACCTAGGGTTTTCAAACGATGAACCAACAGTAATTTAATCAAACCATGGTGAAAGAGGCTAGAATCTAGATTCTTCTTCTTGTATCTCTTCGACATTTTATACAAACTTCTTAGCAGATAAAACAACATATTTAGATGGAAGCAAATAAAATGCATGAGAAATCGCACATGGTAAAGGAAGACCAGGCCATAACGGCCTTCACAGGTAATAAATTGTTTTAAAACTGCTAACAGACCATGCCATCTAACCTTGAGTAGGGAGACCAGAATACCTTTGTCACAACAGTCAATCTTTCTGGAGGTGACGAAAAGACTCCAAGGTACTTCGTCCAATTTCGAATTTTTAAACCACTTTTGACCAGTGAGAGGGAGCCCTGTTGCTTCACTCAGAAAATCCTCGGTGATGTCCAACTGAATATCACCTACCTTTTCTCTGTAT
The DNA here is from genome assembly GCA_010110895.2 of Picea sitchensis. NCBI lineage: Eukaryota > Viridiplantae > Streptophyta > Pinopsida > Pinales > Pinaceae > Picea > Picea sitchensis. Next base: position 13,677 of record SNQJ01S0044868.1, read on the forward strand.
CCATCAAATGTAAGGGTGAATTATTTGTCCACTTGCAAGTTATACCCCTGGAACATCTTAATAAACATATCCCAACCCTGGCTCTTCAAATCCTCACTCGCATCATCATAAAGAAACAATGTTTGAGAACCATTTGGCTCTATTCGGACGACAGGGGCCATCAAGGGTTTGAACAGATTGTAACAAAGGCAACCTGAACCAACTATGGGCTTAGGGGGTAGAAGTAAAGGAGGCGAGTCTGAGTTGATACCATGGAAACAAAACTAGCAACACACCAACGCGACCATAACATAAGCGTAAGGGTTTCAGTCACGAAATCCGGGTGTTTCTGGTAATGAGCATTTTGAGTACAGAGCATAACACAAGACCTTAGCTCATAATGAGAGGCCTGTTGCTTCAAACTACCAGCTAAAACAAAGTACAGGATATGATCCTAGTGTGTTTAATTCCCACGACATGTAATAGGTAGACTTGATTTGCAAAGGTTAGGAAAGGATATGTTTTTACAATCCAAATGCAAATGGAAAATTTGATATCAAAGTTGATTTACCAAGAATTTAAATGAACAAGCTTATAGTCCAAACGCAAATCAACATAGGTATTATATCGATATTCAAACAAACTCTGGAGGAAAATCATCCCAATATTGAATAAGAAGTAGATACAAGTCACAATGAACTTTTTAGCAACCAAGCATTGGATAGAGTCATAATGTGAAATTAAGTTTAAATGCTTGATTCATGCTTACAGTCATGAATCAAGCATGAAAACACAAGATAAGAGTAAAACAAGAATAATCAAACATATTTTTTATAACCGAATAATCACCCTCGAATAGCAATATTTACAGGATGAGGCGTAGGCAGCTACAAGAGTTGTCATTTGTCATTGGAAAAAGCAAAAACATGTAGGGCTACCAACATACCTCACTAGACATTTTTGCACCCATGCTGCATTTTTTTTGTAGGCTTGGAAGCCCTATTTAGTCCCGCCATGAATTTGCATTGAAGCTTAATATCTTCTTCTCATCTTTTTCTGCCCAATTATCCATAGGGTCTTTCAAAAAATTGTGTGTTGATTTGTACTTGCATTTCATATTGACCGCTCACACTTTCCAAGCCTAACTTCGACTTCAACTTGTTGTTATATAGCCAATTATATATGCATTCTTGAACATTTTACAGCCTTTCAATATTATCCTTTGTGACTTGACACCTTTTCCCTGGAGGATAATTCCCCCAAGCATCCATATCCTACACACATTTCCTTGTATTGAGCATAGGTATGTTCCTTGCGCACTGAACTAGTTTGCTTGCCCACAATGCTTGTTTCCTCCATTGTACTATAGCATTCTTTTATTCTTTTTCAGGATTTATAATATAAAAAAGACAGACAATTGTTTGTGGTCGTGGCTAGGGTTTACCCTAGCCGTAGGCTGCAACAGAACGTTTCTTTTCCTCTTGGCTAGCCATCACTTTGCACCTGTCTTCCACCACCATCGAATCGACCTGGTGCTTGTCGCATATGTCAAATGGTGTATGGATTTTCCCTGTTTTAGCTTATGATGGAAGCTCGGTTGCCTCTTCTGGAGTTTTCAAATTGGTTGCATTCAGTCTCTGATGGATTCCTTGGGCCTTGACACTTTGGATCTATTGATTGCGTTGTTTTTGTTGGTTTTGTCCTCGCTTGGCCTTTGTAGTCTGTTGTGGTGGCTACATGTCGTCGTCTCTCTTGTCTCCTTGGAGTTTCGGCTGGACCTCTCGCAGTTTTTGTCGGTGATAGGGTTATGTTTCAACATTGGTGAGGGTATCCTATGCTTGTGGTGCTCCTCTTCCAACCGCAGCGTCTCCCATGGCCCTTTCCCTTCGTGGGTTTGGTTTTCTAGTGGGAGCCCCTTTCAGTTGATGGTCGCGTTCTTTTTGTGCAGTTTTATTTCTTCCTAGATCTTATCCGGTGTTTTTTTGTTCGGTGGTCGCGCCCTCCATGAGCAGATCTTATAGCAGTTGTTGGGGTTTCGGCTTCTTTTTGGTGGTTTGTTCAAAGCTTTGAGGTCCATCTTTTGGGTGTGCAGTGTTGATTTTTGGAGTTGGATCAACTCTTTGAGGTCCTTTCTTGGGTGTGCAGTTTCTGGCTTTTTTACTTGGTTGGGTCAGAGATTTGAGGTCCATTTTTTGGGCGTACAGTGTTGATGTGTGGATCTTGATCAACATTTTGAGGTCCTTCCTTGGGCATGCAGTTTCTAGTTTCTTTCCTTTAGTTGCAGGGTGTTTTCGAGTTCATATTTTTGTAACTGTACTTAGTGGCTTAGTAGCTAGCTCTGAGCCCTCTCGGGCTACTTTTTTATGCTCTCTTTACCCTTGATTGGGGCATGCTTCAGGCACATTTAAAATGTAATTTGGTTCTCTTTGAATGAATAAAATTATTCTTTTTTTTCGAGGAAAAAATATATATATAAAAAAGACAAAAAATTAAAAAAACAAAAAAAGAAGGATGGGAATGAGTCTCGTTTTTTATATGGTAGCTACTTGTGTCTCCCTTCAACAGAGCATAATCTTATGAGTCTTTACCTCATTATTGGGTTTAGTATGGCTTTAGGAGGCCTTTTTTCTCATTTTTTAGCATAATCTCCTTCGGCTGGTTATTCTTCTAGTCATATGGATCATTTGTTGATGCCTCCTGTGTCGTGGACGTATCCCATTTTATAGTCAATGTTTCCCAGGTCACATTTTGTGTCATGTTTTTTTTCAAGGGAAGTCAACCTTTGTTGGCCACTCTGCAGAACTATTGTCTTTCCAAGTCATCCTTCCCTTATGTCAAGTTCTTCTCAGTTTCACAAGTATCTTTGTATCTCAGTTATGCTAGTATAGAAGGTCCCTATTGACTTCTTGTTGGTGGGTCTGCTCTTATCGACTATGACTCATTGCTCTGAGAGTATGACCTATAGTTGCACCATGGGCCTATTTACATTATTGATAGGTGACCTTGCACTCAACATATGACAACCCATCATTGGTCGCTAACTCATCAGTTTCCCTTGTGTTCGACGCCAGCAACCATTATCATACTTAGGTATTCATGTGGTGCCTTGGTTTCCATTTGACCCCATTGGTGGATTCCTCATGTTTATCAGTAGTATTCATTATTGGCTACTATTCAGAGAGTCTATGTCATGTGTTATTCCATCTGGTACATTCCAGAGTCGTACCTTGGTTTGGTCCTTTCAACCTTTTCGTCTGATTTCTTCCAAATCTTTGGCCTTATACTACTCCTCGTGTTGGATGATGGAGGATGTCTTAATTCCTTCCTTCCAACGGATCTCTTCCTATCGAATTCAACACATCTTTCTCTAGGACATGGATCTAGATTGATTTTTAGTACCTTGGGGATTGGAGTCGTCAATGGCAGGTTCCCTCGCTATTGACAGTGGGAATACTTTAATGTCCCCTGATCGATAGATTATGCCAGGGGTTCAACATCAACTCCTTTATTCACACTTTTTATATTGTACTAGGTACCTTAACGCCCATCATAATTATCAGTGGGTTGTCTCGCATTTGTTTACGGTATATATCAATGAATGGTGATCAAATGGTGTCTAACCATGTTCAACTCCAACACATATATTCGCGTAGACTCGTACCACGGCAGGTTGTTTTGAAGACCTTGGGTAAAGTACGAGCATCATCTCTTTTGTGCTCCTACCTGAGTTGTATTGATTGTACCACCTTCTTTGACATTGGTACTTGGAAAGGATCAGTTTTTTCACTTCATTGGATCCAGATATCCTCTCCTTGATTCTAGGACATAGCTCCATTGTGTATCCATTTGTGGCTATGATCTACATTTTGCATGGATCCACTGTGTATTTTTCTTATGGCCATGATTGTTACTTATATATATTACATGGATCCATTGTGTACATTTTTTGTGGCCATGGACATCAGTTATGCTTTCACTACTCATGGATCTGTAGTTTACTTGATTTGGTGGCCATGCTTACATCACTCTTGAGCATCATCAAGCCCAACTTGGGAAGAGAGTATCTTACTTGTTTTTGTTGCAGGTATTGTTCCAGAATTGGTCTTCAACTACTCCTACCAAGGCCCCTCCACAATCTCACGACTATTTTGTAATCTATTTCGGACATCGGTTGCTCTTCTAACCTCACACATTAGGGGGCATATTTTATAGTGTCATTTGACACCACATATGATTATGATGACTCATTGGCCTTAGTTACATCCCTTTCCCTACTTGCAGGACCAAAATCCCCCTTTTTCCTCCCTAAAAATACTTTAAAAAAAACCATCTTGCTTGATGTATGTGAATTTCCTTAAAGCATCTCACGTACATATGCCCCTTTCTAGTTAGCAACCCACGTACATGTTAATTTGGCTCAAAAAAATAATAAATATCGACTTTTTAGACAGAGTTGACGGGTTCCTTAGGTTCCTTACCTCTTGTAGCTCGTCCATAACTACTCCAAATGTCAAAAAGGAGTATAAATTAGAGTCTTGGGGTGGAGGAAAAACATAACAAAGAAATGCATCTTGATTCTGGCATTTTCATTATAGACTTGCAAGTTCCCTTTTCCCCTTACATCTGATATTTTCCTTCCCATCTGAAAACCCTTGTTTTTAGAAGTTTTGTTCTCCCTATCTTATGAGAAGAAATACTTTACCTTCCTTGGACTTGTTTGAGCACAAAGTATTGGAGGTCTTGTTTATCATCTCTCGCTTTGGGTGGAGGAACTTGGAGCCTAGTTTCGGGACCGTGCCATAGTGGTTACAGGTTGTAACCAACTTTTATGTTGTTCATAATAAAAGATCTCTCGTTCTTGTCCAATTTCATGTGTTGATTCATGTTCTTGATAGATTATCTATATCTTGATTTGAATCTATTATGCAAATTGAAATGATCATGTTTAGTTAGTTATCATATAACTACCTATTTGTAGTTGCTCATCTCTTTTTGTGTAGGATATTTCAAAGGATCGTTGTAGAAGAGTCCTTGAGAGAAAGTCTTCAAGCGGGATCAACATCAAACGTCGAAATCTAGGTTTGTTCTTTTCTCTTTCCCTTGAAAGTTAGTTATTGCAAGTAGTTATTCTTGATTGACTGCTTTATTTGAGTTTGAGAGTGGTCTTTTAGGGTATCTCTCTCTTGTGACCCTGACCCATAGCCATAGGACTTTTTTTTCCATAACATCTGGTGAATGTATCGAATCTAGGATTAAAATATGGGCCTCTTGAAAATCTTTTGTGAAACTCTTTAGATGCTAATATGTTGCAA